>PVHY01010518.1:30124-51674 GCA_004024945.1 Uropsilus gracilis
TTTTTTTTTTTTTTTTTTTTTTTTCTTTCAGGGTTTGGAAGTTAGCCTGGTAAAATTACTCCAGGTCTAAAACTGGAACGTCAGTCTCCTTTCCTTTGCCCCTTCCTTCCGTGATTTAAGTAGAAAGCAGAAGTTTTCTATCTTCTTACTTTGGGAGGGAAATTAGAGCAATATTCCATCTGTCAAAAGGAGACAGAGGCATGGGGTGTCTGTGGTTTGTGCGGATTCTGTTTTCCTTGAGTTTCCTTACCTGAAATACATCCTGCTTTTTGTAGTTTTGCTGCTTTTTCAAATTTCATTCAAATTTAGGTCTGGAGGTGAACCCCAGAGATCACAAAGATGTGAAATTTATATATAAATAATTTACTTATAAAACAACAACAAATTTAGGTCTGAACAGACTTCTCTCACTTTTGAACTCCTACCTTCCCTCATATTTTATGTCCAGGTTCATCACTTGGTAAGATATTTCAAACTTCTCTCCCCCCTCCCCTCATGGGATTATGTCCTTTTGTAGTGGATGAATAACCTGTGAGTGTGAGTTTTGGGAATACTAATTGGCTTACAACAGTATTTGTTTCTATCCTACTGTGGGTGCATAAATCACTCCTGAAAAAGATTTACAAACACAAAAGAAGTCTGAATTGCTGGTTTTAATGCTCTGATACTAATGAGTACAAACAACTTTGTGATGATCTCCTTTGTGAGTTATTTTTAGTTAATTGACAAAGCTGAATATTTTCTTTCTTCCCTCTCAAAACCATCTTTTTAGGGGGAAAAGCAGAAAAAAAAATCTCTTCAGTAAACAATTGAGGTACCATGTTTTGGTCAATTTAACATAGAATTCTGAAGTAGGAATTCATAAAAAATAAATGCTGTTTATTTCTGGGTGCTGTGGGTGATCAGATCATCGAACTTTCCTTTTGCTCTGGACTCCTAATTTGTGGCTATTTTATGGCATGATTGTTTTTAATCTTTGTTTTCCTGCCATTGCTTTCCTCTGCATCTTGGGAGACTATCACTGATTGATTTGGCTATCAAAGATCCAGAAAGTATAAGTCTGATTTATCTAAATAGGACCAGGAATTTTATTTCATTTTGGTTCTCCTCTGGGACTCCAAAGATATATTCATTAATATTTTTGAAAAGTAAAATCTGTTTTATCTTCTTGCAAACTCATTGATTTCTGAGTGCTTTTCCTCATAGACTCACATTACTATGCACTTTCTGGGCTCTACATCAGACAGTGTAGGAATTACTGCAGGAGCGCTCTCGGTGGAAGACTTACTCTGCGTGTTTGATGCAGAAGAGCAGAACATTAAACAGTGAGTGGACTATGCAGAATCGTCTCTCCCTCTCAGGCTCTTCCCCTCCTCCCCCTTCCTCTTTTTCCACTTTTCTGTCTCTCTCCTCTCCCTCTCTTTCTCTCTCTCCCTCTCTCCCCATTCCCAACGGGAGTGTTGTTTATAGAGCATTATAATTTATAACTGAAGAGAGTGGATTTAATTTCAGTGGAGAGGCTCGCCAGCAGGGCGCCAGCCTGCAATCATATGAATCAGCAAGCTGCAAACTCTATTGAATGGAAAGTATTATCGCTGGCCACAAACGGACACTGTTTCTCCTAAACAACTCCCTTGGTGCAGGAAGACCTTGTCTTCATTCATCTATTTTACATATCTACTTCTGTTTTAATTTTGCCATTTCCTAAAAGCGTTTTCTCTTTAGATTGCAACTTTTCTCTAACTACCTTATTTCCTGACCCAGTGTTGGAAACTGCTATTGTGTATTTCTGGCTGATTTGACATTTCTTCTATCTCCATCCTTACCATGCATGACTTCAGTTTTCCCTGTGCTTCTCTTTCTTGCAGTCCTTTTTTTAAAGTGTGGCTTGTTAAATGTGCAAACAGAACTATGCTTAACCATTAGCAGTGATGTTGTAAAATGCTAGTCAATTTCAATCATTATTTAACATTTTGTTTATGCTAAAATAATTTTTTGACATCCAGGAGATTTATTTTCTTTTCCTTCAAACATCCGGGAGATGATTTCTTATTCTTTCATCATATCTCCTCTAATATAATGTCTGTACTTTAATGCCAAGTTTTTCAAACGTTTTCGCCATTTTTTAGGAAGAGTGCTATAATATATGCATGGGTTTTTGTGGTTGACATTTGTTTTAATATAACACCGGCTACTTTCATGCAGTTAAACTAAATCTGAGTCATTTTAAAAATCAGGTTAGACTTACAAGGCTAGTACTTTTTCCAAGTGTATTTTACTTAATTTATGTAGCTATTGGGAATTTTGGTAGTGAATTCTTAACTGAGATCACACAGATTGCCTTAATCATGCATCAAATAGTAGGCTTTCTTCATCCAAATTTCTGAATAACTTGACACTCATCTTTTCACAATGAAATTCAAGTTGCACAAATAGTGGTTTTACTGATAACTGATATTTGCTTAAAGGGAGACAGGACTAGTACACTGGCTGTAAGGAAGCTGCAGTGAAGGAATTCTGTGCAGACCTCTGTGCAAAAGCCAGACTAGTCTGATTACATTTGTTTAAAAGAAAGGTTTTATGTATAGATTTAAAATACTAACAAATACAAAGATTAGCAAATAGCCAATTTGCTAAAAGCTCAGAAATCTGATATGATGTTCACATATTTTTTGCTCAGATATATTTTCTTGTGTTTATTTAAAGGGGAATTATTTATATATCAGCTTGGATATTTTCTTGATGCAATTTAACATCAACAAATCAAAATATATGTAATCATAATTTTTTTTTCTAGCACAAACTTATGAATCCATAGGTATTCATAAATTTTCTTCTTTAAAGCCTAAGAATAGAATTATGGTCTTCACTGTCTCGCTAGGGATGTGTTTTTCTTGGCCTCAGCTTACTCAATAAGAATTACACATAGGAACAGAAAATCAATATGTTTACTTCTGCTTATTTTCAAAATTGAATGTTGCTATGGCTTAATATCAGAGAAGGAATACCCAGTGTCAGCTTGGCAGAGATTTTTGTTTGGTTTGAATTTTAGTTTCATATGCTGGTGGCTGTTACCTCTAACAAAAATTAACTATCAACAAAAGTAAAGTTTCTGATCTCTCCATTTTCATTCCAAGTAGTTTGTGGAATGAGGAAGAAAATTGTGAGACTGTTGCAGGTGACTATTTGCCATTTCGTTGGCTAATATCCTTTTATTCCTAAATTAAAACCAGTAAGCTAGATGCATGATGTGGGGCTTTTTGAGCTAAGACTGGAAAAAGTACAGGCAGACATTGTCATGAATATTTTGACAGAGAAATCCTGTGAGTTTTTCATCTCTTTGAGGACATGGGTGGATTATAGTAAGGCGTAACATTTGAGTAAGGTTAAAATGACTGAACCACAGTACACAGACCCTACACTTCACCCTGTTTCTTTTCAGAGACAGGGAATGGGAGGGACTTTATCTTTTCCCTAGAGTGCTGCGAGTCAATTATTGTGTTTTGTTTGTTTTTATATTCTTAACCAAGATATCTCACTCTGTCATATAATACAAGGTTGAAGATCAATGTGGTATATTTGTTCCTTATTCTGATGAGTTCCTTTAAAAGTTATTCAGCCCCCCAGCCCAAGAACAGATAAGTTTTGTTGGCCTGTATATTACAGAATTAATTTCTTTCAATAAGTTACTTTGTTTTAGAATTTTCTATGATTGAATCAGAAGGAAAATCATCATAGCTCGCTTTGAGTTCAAAATATATATATAAAACATCTAAAAATATTTTGTCTAAAATCATTTTATCTAATATCATTGAAATAATGATTTTACACAAATAAATAATTTGTCTAAAGTCTTTATATGATGCCAAATTAAAAATCATAAATTAAATGCAAAAAAGTCCATTTCACCAAAATGTTGCTTTTTATGATTGAAAGCAGGGTGGTTGCTGTTTGATTCTTGTACAATTTTGCACATTATTGATACCTGACTTCTCAAATTATCATGTCGTTCCCTATTCAGGAAAACTTTATAAAACAGTCTGAGTAGGTTTTTCACATGTTACTAGAAATTACTTCTGGGAAGAAGTTCCTTTTTAGATCATGTAGGGAATATGTTACACTCATGTAATTGCTATTAGCATCCTTGACTGTTAATATACAGTTTCCAAGCATTGCTTTTAGTAAAATATGTTTGAATATCAAGGCTGAGCGTTTTGTTCCCCCTCCTTGGAACTCTGCTTCTAGACCGGGTGCTTGGCAGACTGAGTTCAACTTGGAAGTCAGCTGCATCTGTGTGAGCCAACTCCGCTTTGACTGGGAGCAATGGAGTGCATGCCATTTGTTTTCTTTCCTCAGTTTTACAAATTTTTATTTGCCATTCACTGGGATCCTTTAAAAAAATAATAAATTGGACTGAGGGTTTATCCATATTTCTAACATCTCTACATCTAAAATATAAAAGAGGTCATGGCCTTATTACTGATTGTAGTGAATAACTCTGCGGTTGCTCGAGTTAAAACTGTGACCTTGGTGGAGGGGTGGAGAAGGCCCTATGGGTGGCTGCTTTCCTCACTTTTGGAGCTTTGATGTGTTCCTGCAACTGATATAAATGCAAGGGGGTTCAGGGAGAGGCAGCTGGCTGGGAGCGACAGATTAAGATATTTCTGACCCACAAATGTAACCAAATGCCCATATTTCTTCATTTAACATAATTAATACCTTGTATTTCCACTGACTTTGATAAAGTGACCTTCTTCCTCCTGCCCCATCCCCCTTCCTTCTGTCAACTTTGGGAAGACTGCAAAAAATCTATAGTTAAAATACACTGCAGATGATGAAGGATAGCGTGTCTTAAAAAAACTAACATCAAAAGTCTCAATTAGGTTGCTGCCTAGTAGGAAGCTTATAACCACATTAAATGGAAAAGTTACTTCATTTTTAGTATACTGTATTTCTGCAGCAAGGGTTGTCATCTAAGAGCAATATGAAACATTTTGGTCTAGCTGCCTAGGAAATTCACTTTTTATCATAAGGTGATATTATAAGAAATCCATGAATAGTGTTAAACATTTCTTATCAAATGTTGTTAAGAGGAACTTGTGCATTTGAAATTTATAACAAGCCTGTGCTAGATTTTGGTCATGTTACAAGGTCTCCTTGTTGATTTAATTTAAAGCAGTTGTCTTTATTTCATTATTGCAGATCATGGGGTTTTTCAAATCATTAAAGCAAGACGGTGGCACAAAATGTGCCTATAGGCTTAAGCAATATTTGATCGTTTATGGCATTCTATGTTGTTGTTTTTAGTTTTTTCATGTTATATCTCACTGTACAATTTCTGAGGGAGAAAACAGACCATCTACTTTAAACAATCTAGTGATGGTGGAGGAAGTCATCTGGAAAGATGTCAGCTGAGGGCAAGGGTTGTTGCTGGTTGAGGGTAGTGGTCTGCCCTTGTGCACGTGCACACACACTGTACACGCCTCCACAAATCCACTTTCATGGTGCCTGAGTTCCTGTTTGGTTGGTTGAACTCATTTTCCTCAGCTGGATATTTAACTAGTAACTTGTTCTGGACAAAATATGAGTGCTGCTTTCTCTGTCCTTCAGAAACATTACTGGACAGCGATCTACTAGCACTGATCTACTATGATGGGCAGAATCCAATTCTCTCTCAGGGGTGGGAAAGTACATAATTAGTGCCTAAAATCCAAAAATTTTGGTTAATAGTCAAATAATGTTGAACTGGTTGACATTTGGTGGTTGATTATAGATTTGAAGGATACAACATAAAGTATGATCTGTGGACAGTTTTCTGTCCCATATCTATGTATCCTATTCCTGTAATATTTCTTATGTAAAAATTATAGATCTTTCAATGGATAATATCCAGGGTAAGTAAACAGTGGCTGCAGTGTTTCTGGAACCTCTGTTCTTGCAGAAATGTATATGGGTCACATAGGAAGGGGATGCCCCATGAAAATTCTGATTCTCCTTGGGATGGGGTTGGACAGAGAATGATTTCATTAGGGAAGATTCAAAATGGAATGTGCAAGTGTTTCTGACAGCCAGGTTTCTTTGTATTCCTAAAAAATAGATACTCCCTATGCATTTATTTACAGAGAAGGAATTTTCTAATTATATGGCTACAGAAAAGGAGAGATTACACTCCCTATATTTTATTTGAAGAGGTCCTGACAATTCCTCATTTGCTTTTCCCATGCTCCAGCCTATGGTGAAGCAATATGACCAAGATGATCCCAGTAATAAACCTTATTGGTATGGTTCACTGATTTTTTTTGACTCTGCATTTATTTTAGCAGACTTCTCTAATAGCTTTTTTGCAGTTTTCAGCTTTTTTGTTGTTGAAAACAAAAATAATAAGTAAACCAGTTCAGGGTTATATATCTGTTTCTGAAAGTGATTCTGTGTGTGTCCTGTCCTTGGAGAGGAGCTACATCTCTAGCCAAGGCTGGAACCTAAGGAACCAACCCTAGTGGGATATGAGGAAGAGGAGGGTGTGACATTTTTAATACCCCTGTCTTTTCTTGATATTGGAGGCAACCAAGAGGATCAATATAGTGTTAGGTTTTTCTTTTCTTAAGAACTTATATAGGTAAATCTTTTATTCTATATGTAAGTACAGTTTTTATACATAGTTCTATGTGGTTTAATCTTTTGTGAAAGATTAGGCCACCATTCTGTTCATGATCACTCAATAGTTGTACTGTGCAATAGTAAATACCCAGAAAGAATATACCAGAGTAGAAGTTGTTGTTCCATTATATGAGTGAAAAACTCTGGCACATTTGATAAACATTATTACATAAGATACAAAGTTAGTCTGTCATAATCAACTCTTCTCAGCTATCTGGAAATGGAGTAGTTTCTTTTCTCAACATGTTGAGGAAGATATCTTAGGTTTGAGACATATCTGTAATACATTGTTCCAACATAGAGCTGCTTAGATGTTTTAGACTGAAGATTTCAAACCAGAATCTTTCATGGAATATAAGTGATAGTATTCCATTCATTTAGGAATCAAGTAAACACATCAATAAAAGTCAAATATATTTGGCCAAAGGATAATTGAAGTGATCATATTGTTGGGTGCTGGAATCAGTGCCAAAGATGTGACTTATATTGAAAAATTTGTAAAGCTTTTGAAGGAAGGCAGTAAAGATTGCATGGAATCAGGTGTATAGTGATTCTGAAATAGCGGCAAGAGATTGAACTATCTTACACATCATCAAAAAAATACTAAGTTGTGTTGATTATAGAATTTTATTGGTATCTCCTATGATCATCATGATACTGCTTCATTAACAAGAATGATCAGTTAACCCCAACATATTACTTCGTGGTTTGACTGCATTTCCTGTTTTATAGTGAGATAGTCAAACCAAACAGCTCCCAATGTAATTGTTACACTTATAAGGTGGTGGTCCCAAGTGGCTTCTCTATGGAGATAGGTGCCTATCAAAGAAACAGTGCTAAGCCCCCTGCCTGGGGAGATACTGACATTTTCTGTTCATTTGATTCTAACTCTTTTCAATCCTGTTCTTCTATTTCTTTAGTTATCTCTTTCAAAGGAAAATTTGGTAGGGTCTGCAGAACTTAAATTAGAGTGCTTTCTCCAGAAGGAAGCCCTGTGATCTAATGGAATTAGAAAAACTCACCTAAGTACCCAGATGCTTTCCCCAGAATAACTTATCCTTACTGCCACCATGACTTTTGACTGGCCACACCTACTTCAATGGTGTCATGCCCTGTGAAGTCTTTTATTCAATTAAAAGATTTTGTTCTGATTTAAAAGAATGCTTCATTTACATTGCCATAATCCTGAAAGAATACCAGCAGGAATTATATATTTTATAGATTAAAATAGGGCTAGAGATATTAAGTCATTGTAGAATATTCATGATATAGTAGAACTGAAAAATCTCTAAACCAAGAACTGCCTTTTTACCACATGTTATGGTCTCATTTTTTGGGATGCTGGTGATCATATCTAAATTAGGTAGTTGTTACTTTTTCTGTCCAATGAACAAGAAAGTTAAGCTTCATGATAAATTTCCCTCATTATTGCTTGTTTACAAGATGCTCTGTTCCTTTTCACCCTTACAAAACAAAACACCTTTCCCACAAAATGCTTTGGGCAGGATCTCAACAACTGAGGGCTTTGTAACATTTTTTTGGTCCTGCTGGAGTCCTTCTGTAGTCCTACCACCTAAAATTCAGCACAATTAATATATAAACTTAAATTTATTAAGCAAGACAGCACCTTAGCTTCTTTTACGGAAGTCATTGGAATATAACCCACTCTTTGAAAGGCATTCTGGGCAAGGTGAAGTGTGGCCATTTACTTTCTGTTTTTGTGCTCTAGAATTAATTTCCATTTGCATTGACTATTGTTAACCTCACTTCTGTTGCCCCTGCCCACTTTTCACATTAAACACCTCTGTATGGGGTTTTGACTAGCTGCGGTAACCTACTTTTTGATATTTGCTGTAAATAGCTTTTTTTGTTATACTGTGGCGCTGCCTATCATCAGATTCTAGAAGTTAATTGTTTCCCCCATTGGCTTTTATAAATTATTTTAAACAACTGAAATTTATGCCCATTAGTGATAGTCAACCTCAAGTTATTTCATTTATTGGGACAATTGAGACTTTTCTTTTTCCATTATGCCTCTCTCTTTCATGTATCTAATTAGGCATTTCCCCTATTCCTCCACAATTTCTCTTTTGGAACTTCAGTACACTGGAAGGTCTTCTTGGTAACTTTTGAAGGACTTCAAGGTGACTCTTAAATGCTCCATATCTGTTCTCACCTCTCATGAAACATTGCTTTGTCTCTTCACCCTTTTCTGTTTCTCCCTCCTCCTGCATTTTGTCATTAGCATTCAGTGATTATGCTGCAAAAATGACTTATCATCACTTTGTGTAAAAATAAGTTTATTTTGAACAGTGACTTTGCATATCAATGACTGCATGGAGATTATATCATAATTTTCTCACCTTTTTCAAATATTTAGCTCTAATTTTTCTCCTGGCAAGTTTAGAATTCCATAGTGTCTTTCATCAATAATTTAATTAGGCCACAAGTTTGAGGCTTAATGATGGATCCAAAAATGTATGATATGCTTGAAAGATCAAGACAGTAAATTGATTACTGTTGTAGCAAAGGTTTGTAAATGTGGGAGAGAGAGCAGGTACTGCCCTGTGCTGCTGGATCTGAGTCAGTGATCAAGGTCAGCCTCAGTTCATTAACTTTTTCTGAAGACTTATGGTCATTGTAAATATAACTGCTCAAACCTTGGTTCTAGTTATAATATAGTTTGATGTTAGAATGACTTAGGTTCACTTCGGTAATGTCCTAGACTAATATAAGATGTGAAAAGATCTAGAGTGAAGTGCAAACCGATGACTGGTCATTTTGTCTCATTTCATAGTGCACTAAAGAGAAATCTCACCTCTCAAGTATGGATAAATACTCTCGTACCGTGGGCAGATTGGCGGTGGAGAGAAGTGCTATTTCTGTGCTATTCATTTAAATCATCTATTTTGAGGGGTAATATACTGGCAATTTCATTATGCTTTCAGTTAATACATTATTAGCTATAACATTATATTTCATGCTAATGATAGGACCTCACAATCCAAAAAAATGTGTTTTCACAATTCCACTATCTATTCTATTGCCATGTTTTTAGTATCTTTTAAAATATTTCACTTGAAGCAAAATAATAAACACCTTGAGCTTAAAATTTTTATGAAATCTAGATTTATGTCTAACCTTTGCATAGAAATAGACAACCTTTCTTCAGAGTTTTTTACATGGATACATGATAATCAAATTGTTTTCTGAGACAGGAGTCTTTTGTTTGAGGATTCCTGTGTGTACTTTAGAAACTCTCAGCAGATACCTTCATAAATAAACAGAGTCACAGTATATTTTTTCATTTGTAAAACAATATTAAAGACCATTTGAAAAACAGGTCATAGTTTTAGTGATAACAATAAATTTGAATTTTCTTAAGCATGTCGATATTGGACCATTTCTTTCAATTTCTACAGTTTTGTTTTAATAAAAGTGAAATAATAAATGTTCCTTTATTCTTAAGTATTATGTGGATACTTTATACATAGAATTTTACAAGGCCTCCAAAGAATGCAGGCACCAGGCTTATCCTTCCACTTGAAACAAATAAACATGACAATTATATGGTAGTTTTCAAAGAGCTTGATAGCAGAGAATTAAAGACAGAGAACCCCAAGAAATATGAAACAAATTGAGTCCTACAATTGTCCTGGCTCATTGCCAGTACATATTGTTAGAGGGGGGAATCCAGTTAGAGCACATAAATCTCTCTCAGTGGAAGAGATAAAGCTTGAAGTTTGCAGAGGCTTACGTATCTAGTATTCATAAAGCAGAGAACCAGCGAGGAGAGTGGTACAGAGGGTGGGCTGTTGAGCGCTGCAGAGACTGTGTTGTGTGTTCAGTTGAGTACTGATCAGAGTTTGGGGGGAAAAAAAACAACCAGGAAAGAACCACCTCAAAAAGATTAGAATGAACCTGAGCTCACACAATTCTGGTAATAGTTTCTTTTCCCACTGCTTAAGAAGTGGTATGTCTTTTAACTTACAAGAAAGTAGTGAAAATACTCAGAAGACTTTTAGCTCCCAGCAGAGCAAAATTTCTCCTACACTGTACTCCATTCTTATCTAGTAAAATGTAAAAGCAAGACCCAAAGACACATCATAGCCAAATTGCTAAATGCAAGAGATAAGGAGAAAAATGCTGTAGAGTTTTGACACTATACACGAAGTGGTATTACGATTTCTAAAGATAGGCTTTGATAACTTACAAGTCTATGCCATAAACTATAAAGTAGTAACTGAAATAAGAGAATTTATGTAGCTATATAGTTAACAAACCAAGAAATGAGTATAACGTAGAATCCTGTGAGTATTCAGTTACTTACTACAATTGAAGGTTGGAGAGTGGAGATATAGAGAACAAAATGGTAATAAAAAAACAAAATATAAAACAAAATAGTAGACTTAAACCTAACCAGATAAAAAATCATATTAAATGTAAATGGCCAAACACCTAATTAAAGTGCAAACATTTTTATATTGGATTGAAAAAGGAGAGTTCAGTTATATGTTGCCTATAAGAAATACACTTAAATAGACATAAATAGCATAAAAATAAAGGAATAGAAATAACAATATACTGTGGTAACACGAGTCAAAAGAAGGCAGGAATGATGATGTAGACAGAGGAAATAATATTACAGATAAGGGGACATTCATGTCAAAGCTATTAATTCACCAAAAGGACATCAATTCTAAATGTTTACATGACTGATTAAAATTCGAGCAAATCTCCAGTGATTGGTCTCCTGTATATAGAGGTGGGAGTACCAGGGGGGAATTGGATTTCCAAGGATCATGAGGAAGCTTTTAGCCTCAGTGGATGTGTTCATTATCTCCATTGTGGTGATGATTTCATGTTATATACTTTAAATATGTATAGTTTATTATATGTTCATTAAGCTTAAATTCTCAAGGGTCATGACTTATACCCCCATTTTCTATTCAGCAGTGATATTTTGAGATTTTTAGTTTAGTGTTCCAATCAATTGCTTGGAAATTATCACTTGGAATCAATCTCAAGGGAAACATCACCCAGCCATTATAGCATCCATATTTCCAAACTCATCACTGTTTCGATGAAAAATCAAGTGTCTGGTAAATGAGTTGTCAAGACTTTTTCTGCCATTAGCCTTGATGACCTGTACCTGTGGTATTCCACCCTCCCTCATGATAGCACATGCCTGGCCCAGTGGGTTTACTCATGTGTGAGTGGGCTCACCTGGGTGTGGGAGATGAGGCTAAAAGGGCTTCCTCGCCATGGCAGAAGGAAAGGAGTGAAGAATGCAAAAGAGAATTAGAACTTGAGAAATTCAAGTGACTCTTCGCTGCCTGTTTTTCAGTATTAAAAATTCTATGAAGACAACTCCAAGTGCTCCAGCATTCTTTAGGTGCTAGAACTAATTGTGAACCTACCCAGACACGGATGGTTGCAAGACACCAAGTCAAGGGCATTAATTGATTCTGAATTAAACCAATAGTATGGAAAATTCATAAGATCATGTATAATAGCTACTCAATTGGTAATCTTTTGTCCTACATCCTATAATAAAGTCAAATTAAGACTCTATCTTTGAGTGTTTGCATTAATGTTTTGCTGTTGGACTCTCGAATTCAGAATAAAATCCTAAACATTAAAAAATAAATAAAAATAAAAACCTTCCTAATTTCACAGGTTCAGCTTCCAGTGTGTTTGGTGGACTGTACACACCCTGTCTGCTATCTTATTCCATTGAAGTCCTGCTTAGATGTTATATTTTGAAATTTGTATTACAAAGTCTTTTATCCTTTTATTAGTTTAGTACTTTAAGCTTTAGACATAAGAAAAAAGACTATCAGTGAAAATCAATTGAAATGCAGTTAGATAAAGATCTGTTGTACTAGGCAGAAGGCTTAGTTACAGCACAATATAATCAATTAGGTCTCTCCAGCTGCATACAGAGTTTTACCCAGCCAATCACTTTTCACACGTTTCCTCCATTAGCTTGACTAGAGGTTTTTTTTTTTTTTAATGTGAATTATGATGAATGAGATTGTTGTTATGAATATAGAGATGGGTCATTACCTACAGAAACCAGACTGTGCTGGCCTTTAATGATTAGGGCTTTCTGCTCCAGCTATCAATAAAGTATAAAATTTTATCTGTCTCAAACTGTAATTGGGAATCTGTAGTCATTGTTATCTAATTCACTTAACAATGATATAATTGTAAATTGTTTTTGTTCATCTAGATAATTTACATAACTTCTAAGTTGAAGGGTAAGGGAATATAATTTATCAAATAGAGGTGGGAAATTTATCATGGCTTAAAATTAAGTAAATATCCCTCAGGAATGACTACTCTGAAATTCAACAGTCTGACTCTAGCCCTTTGAGAAGCAAAAAAGTAGAAATAATGAAAGTTACAAATAATGAGTAAATGAATCTACATGAAGATATTGGAGGTTTGCAAGATAATGATCATTTGCTTAGTACAGAAGTCTCTGAAGTTTAATTCTTAAAAATTATGCCTGGCTGGGTGAACTCCTTCAGAAGGTGAAAGGAGTTGTTGAGTTTGTGGTAATACAAAAGAACCAAAATGCAATATTGATAGGACCAATTACATTATTGTTTTATAGGAAAGAGAAAAAATTCAATCTTTAGTGCATCTCCACCCTGCTAGATTATAAGAAAAGATTCTGCTATCAACTAGTGAATTGTGATGAGATTTAGTATTTTATAAAATTCCTGTCATAATAAATATTATTTAAACATTCTTATTGCAGTTACCTTTTGTCATAATTAAAAACAACAACAACAACAACATAAAAAAAAATCCAGAATGTGGGCCTGCACTACTTGGCCCTTGCACACACTCATACATTTTCAGTGTCTAAGGGTGTGGATATTATTAATGTTACATGGAAAAGTAGAAACTGTGGCCTGACTCTGGTGGATTGCAAAGACAGCTTCAAGGAGATGCTTTTTTTGGAAGTTTAAAGTTAAATCAGGCCAGCCTTTGAGATCCATTGATGAAAAGATCTTTGTGTTTTGTGCTAAGGATGGGGGAGGCATGCTCAGTATTAGAAGAGTTAATAAACACCAAGAACTGTGCTCATCTTGTAGCTTTAGTAAGCTTTAATCTGCAAGCTTGATTGACTCTTAACTCTCTCACTTGTCTCCCCCTTCAAGCACTCCAGGGGGCTTGATGGCGGTATTAGTGGCATTTTGCCCAACATTGACTTTAGGGAAATCACTCTACAAGAAAGAATAGCAGAAAGACTGGATCTGTCTGCTGTGTGAGGTTATTAACACAGGAACAACCTCATGAGCCCCAGAGGCCAAGAGGGAATACCCAAGAGTCCTATACCACTAGAAAACTGCAGGTGAAATGCCACAGTCCTTTCTCACAGCCCTGCTTCTCCAGTCTCATGACATCCTCCACCTGGAAGTGCTCATATTCGATGTTTTCAGCAGAATTTTTCATTGTCTATCCTGGAGAGCCCTTTGTACTTGTCATATTGCATAAAAATATGCCTGCAAATTCTGCTTGGGAGTTTCTTAAGGACAAATACATAGAGTTGAGTTGTCATTAATTCTGTCCTGAAGATATTCTAGTTTCTGAAGCCAGATTCTATGCTCCCCTTTTTCCAAACGTCATTAAGTCATTAGTGTAGGAGACTTGTTGTGAAGGACTGATTAAAAAGCCCTGAGAAGCCCTTGTACATTTTTTTATTAATCCCAAGAGCTTTACAGTATTCTCTTTTCTGCTTCTAATGAATAGTCTGAGAAGATGATATATTATTTCATTAAAAATACTTTGCAAATAAATCAAGACAGAAAATAAGAGATTAAAATATTCAGCCAATGAGCTGTCATAAATGAATCCTGAGGCAGTATATTGCTAACCCAGAGTTACTGGGTAGAAATAATGTGGCTTAAATTCTTATTCTGTGTTGACAGTGGCTGCAGAGAGAAAGAGTGAAAGTTGCCACTTGTCCCCAGGCTATCCCAGAGTCACCTAAAGAACAGGTGTGCCTTTCAAATATGTGTGAGCCACTCAGATAGTTCCAGAAACTGAAGAGCCTCAATAGCCCCTCAAGTGGTGGCTGATGCTTACTACTTGTTTCAGGAGCATCATTTTATGCAGTGTATCCACATGATGGAATAAAAAGGATCAGGCCAACCTCTTGGATGGCATTGCCAGAGCAGTAGGCTTTGTGCTTCAGAAGCAATATGGAACTATCCCAGCCATATAGCTATTGAAATGAGGGGAAAATAAGATGAACATGTAGAGCGCAAGAATAGCAGCTCCCTGAGGTCTCTGTCATTGTCCTCTCAGCAATTTAAATGGTCACTGAAAGATAATTTTAATTTGATTAAAATTATTTTCTAGTTAATGAATTGTCATAACAACTGAGGGACAAGCGATGATACAGTCCTGGCCTTGAGTCCATGCTGACATGATAGCATGAAACACTGAAACACTGCAGCCCACTCTAAACAGATTAGATCAAAGTATGGACTTGCCAGGAGAGCACTTTGATAACTGTTCAGAACTGAGAAGCAGCTCACTGCTATAGCTGATGTTATCTTTGACCCTTTGCTCAACCAATTTTTGGATCCATGCTCTCAGAAACACTCTCGTGTACTGACTCAATCCATGAGCATAACTATGTTGGTCATTTTCCCATGATGGTCTAAGCTATTTTCTTTGCTCTTTAGACATACAGAGTTAGGTGTTTCTGAGTCACTAAATGATGATAAAGCCAGTTGTTATAGCATTAATTCAGTGAAAACAGACCATTGGTCAGAGATAGTGATTATTTAAAGTCATGTTACTTGCTCAGTGAGTAGGAAGCCACTGTGCTAGAGACAGTACATCCACAGACTCAGTGAGATGCCCTGAATGCCCTGAGAGATGAATGTACATATAGAATCTGAGAATACTTCAGAACATAGCTGAGAAAGTGCAGGGAAGAAAAGATTACGAAGTGTGTAGTATGAAGATCATTAAAACGGAAAGGACTGATGCATAATTGGGTTCTTCCTTTGCTTCTCACCCCCCCACCCGCCATTTAAATACTTTGAACTGTGTTTTCTATTTATATGATACTACATACTCATTATTTAAAACATTGTGGAAAATAATAAAAATTCAGTATGAGAAGAGGGATAAGAAAGAAGGTTGAAAGAACCCCATGTCCCAAGGATAGCCCCCTTTAACATTTTGTTATGTAATCTTCAGATCTCTGTGTGTTTGAAAATGTGTATGTTATCATTAACAACACTGAAATCTTTGCATATACATCTGTCCATATTATAGTTATTTCTATAAGACAGGTTTCTAGAGGTTCAATTACTGACGCGAGGGTATATATATATATATATATATATATATATATATATATATATATATATATATATATTAAATGTGTATATAGCCTATCAAACTGACCTCCGAAACAAACTTGACTCCAGTCCCTTGGGGAGAAATATTAGGTTTCCCTTATATCCACACCTTAAATTGCTGGTGGCAATTTTTTCTCCGCATTTGCCAATGATAGACAAAATTCATTGTTATTTGTACTTCTTCCTTTGTGAAAGGCCTGAATTTGCTGCCCATTTCCCTATTGATAAATTTGCTTATCAATATCAGGAGGCTGTGGAAGATATTTCCAAAATTCTTCTAAGTATTAGGAAAAGTTTTAGGTAGATAAGTAGATTTCCAATGCTTTTGAGGTTAGGTTTCAGCATTGGTCAAAGTAGATAAGCCTTAAATGTAAATGATGTTTTATTTAATGAAAATGTGTCCAGCCAGGCATGGTGGCATACGCCTGTAATCCAAGCACTGGGAGGTAAGAGGCTTGGGATCACTTGGGTTTGCGGTTTCGAGACTACCCTAGGCAACATAGTGAGACATGGTCTCGATAAAAGCAGCGGGAGCCATGTGGGTGCCTCTCATACCAGCTACCTGGGAGCCTGAAGCTGGGGATCGCTTGAGTCCGTGGGATCAGGACTACCTCAGGCAACATAATGAGACCTAGTCTCAAAAAAAAAAAAAAAAAAGGAAAAGGAAAATGTGTCCAGTGGTTGGCAAGACCTTGTGTTTTCTCATAGGAACTTTTACTATTCACTAAGTCATTGTTCTTGTCAAATTCACTCCATTTGACAAAAGAATCTTGTGGGAAATATATAAAGAACTAATAATGCAGTAATGAGAAAGCCAGCTCAATTAAGACATGAGCATTTGAACAGCGACTTTACCACAGAAGTTAAAGTGACAAGTAAGTATGTGAGAAGATGCTTGACAGTAGACATTAGGAAAACGATACTCTATACTAGTAGAATGGCTACAATTTAAAGGACTGATACTAGTATTCATGAGATGTTGAGATGTTGGAGAAATTGGAACCTTTGTAGGGTGTTGTTCAAATGTAAGATGGTGTAGCCATTTTGTGAAATAGTTTGGTAGTTTCTTATTAAGTTAAGCATATACCTACCATATGATACCACTCCCTCCAGTCTTAGGTATTTATTAAAGAGAAATGAAAACATATGTTTATACAAAGGCTTGTACTCATATCTTCATTGCAGTTTCACTCATAAAAGCCAAATCCTTGAAACAAACCAAATGTTCATCAGTTTGGGAATAGATTCTTTTTGAAAAAATGGTGTCACATACCTACTTACCAGTAAAAGGAAAAATGACTACTGATTGATATGTACATCAACATGCATGAATTGCTAAAGCATTGTATTAAGTGATAAAAGACAGAAAGCACAGCATGATGCATGATTCCACTTATATGAAATTCTAGAGAAGGCTGAAATACAGAGGTAGAATACAGATCAGTGATTCCCAGGGACCCTCATTCAGGCAAAAGGGATTGACTTTCAAAAGGATGAGTGGACTTTCTGGTGTAATGTGATGATGATTACATGCTATATACATACAGAAAGAACCTCTTCTAACTCAATACTAAAAATGGGTCAGTTTAATTAAAGGTAAATTATAATGCCCCCATAAACTTGATTAAAACAACAGCAAAACTCCCTACCAAAACCTTTTAGGATGAGAATAATAAAATATGTGCCTACCTTTCAACTTTAGAAAGTTAAGATTTTATTACATTGCTTGAATATGTAGGCCTTTAAGCAAAACAAGAACTGCTAGTGAGGTGAGGTATCTTCATATAAATCAGTAATAATTAAAATTTGTCTTTGAATGACTAATGGATTAATGGTTTAAATACTTATCCATATTCTAATATGTTCTTCTCTTCCATGACCATGCTGTGACCTCTCAAAACAAAAGTTAGAGATCGGAAGTAACTAACTGACAATTACAGTGGTTGATACACTCCAGTTTAAATAGAAGTGTCCTCGGTTAAAATATGGTTCATTCATCGGTCAAACTGTCCTTATTTCCTTTAATTGAATTAAGATGGACAAATGAGAGATGTGTGCAAGACAGGAAAAAAAATCCTTTCACAAATCACTGTTATCCTCCCTCTGAGTGTAAAACGAATCAATTAAAACCATGTCAAAGCAACTTCTAGTCTTGAACAACTTTAAAGCAGAAATCATTTTATAAAAGTAAAAACTTGAGTGAGAAATTAAGAAAAAATGATTACCTTTTGCATAATTGATTTTATCTCTGACAAATATCGAGTATATTATTTTATGTACTCGTATGTGGCTATAAATTATAAGTGTACTAAAAATGCTTTCATTTTTCATTTCCTCTTTAAGCTGGAAATCCTAATATAAGAAAATGAAAAATATAGGAAAGTATGCAGTTCACAATTATGCATACAGTTTGGTCACATCAGTTAATTTGTTGCAGAGAGGTATGGGAATTAGATGAAGTGAGAAATAGTTTTTGTTTTTCCACCTACTATGAGAAATGTAGCAACCCTTGTTTAAGAGATGTATCCCCTATTCTCTCTGCTCCATTAAATTAGTATCTGTTTGTTGTAGTATATATTATGTGTGGATTCACACATAAGAATCTGTGAAGTGGCAAATCCTTGAGATTACAATGTTGTGAAATTTATATATAAATAAATTTAAAAAAAAAGAATCTGTGAAGTAATTTCAAACTGTGTATTAGGCTTTATTTTATTAAAGTTAGTTAACTGTCCCTATAGCTTACTTCTATTTTCATTAGTGTATATTGCTAACTTACGTTGCTTATCTGAAAGCTGCTTCCTGTTTGTAATTCATATCCTTTTATATTTCAGTGTTTTCCTGCTTTGTGAATTTATAGCTAAGCTCTTAGTTTGAGCAGTTTATTCTCTCAAATCTGTTTTATTTTTAAGATTTTTAAGTTTTCAGGGTCAAAATTTTTTAAAAAGTAAAAACTTTTTTTTTTACTCTGCTCCCAATTCATCCCTTTCAAGGCACAACAGCGTTGTCAGTTTTTTTCATCTTTCCAGAAATGTTTTATGCAATATGTTTTTGAGTGGACCAATAAATTGAGGCAAGTGTTTTATAAATTGGGGGTGGGGAGGTTCATAATTTAATAAAGAAGTGCAGTCAGTTTCTACATGTTTATTTTTATACAAACAACTTGCCAACATCAACCAAATCTAAGATTTTAAGTGATATGAAGAATATCAAAATAGACCCTTTACTAGGAGTCTTAAGAACTTACTCAGAATACTCTAAATATACAGCTTTTAGAGTTCCTCTCTTTGGACTTTGTCTTTGAGTTGTGGTCTATAGGTTTTTGGTATGTTTATACAATGGTCTTATCGTTTGTCTTTTTATATGGACCATGGCAGTGAGAGTTAGGATATGAATTATTGAGTAGTACTGTTCCAACTCATGTATCTATGTGGTTTTTCCCTTTTATAGTCTATATTTAAAATTTTTTTCCTTCTAATATACCGAGAGCTGAGAATAATAATAATAGTCTTGCCTTCCTTCTTCAATAACAAGGAAAAAACTGAAAATGCAGGCCAGGAAACTAAATTCCAAAAAAATATTGGCAAAGATGTTTAGTGTTATTTATTGATGGCCTTGCTCATTGGCATTATAAAGTGTGTGTCACTTGTCATTAGCACTAACAATTTCAGCACATTATGTTCTCTTTTTATTTACTCTGGTGGCAACATGTTTCTGAACAGGGCCACTGGCTGTGGGTCAAGAGGTCGTGCTTTGAGGTTAAGAGTGGATGGGGTCATTTGCTATTAACCTAAGATTAGCAGCTAAGTTTTTTCCCCCTTTTTTCTTTTTTTTTCAGAAGATTTCCTCCTATTTGCGTAATATACCAACTTATTCTTTCTGAATTTTTGACTTTTCTAATCTGAACTTTATTCGTTTAAGTTTTCATAAAACATTTTCTTTCTAGCTTCTTTTCCAAGTTAATGAAACAAAATTAATTTTTTCTACCATATAAAATTTTCATCTTTAACATCTCCAAATGCACCTGTTTTTTTTTTTTTATACTTTTAAGCTTTTTTGAGGGCTCCCTCCCCCACACATATTTATATGCCATTCTAGCCAATACACATTATAATTTTAAGATTTCAGGGATTTTTTTCCCCAAGACATACTCTCTCTTTGCTCTCCTTACCACTAATTTCTCTCCCAATTCTAAGATTCACTTAAGATTGTTTAATATTCATCTAGTTCAGATATTCACTTAATATCTGAAACCTCCTTTTTCCCCTCCATTTTTTAGCCAGAAGAATTACCTATTATAAAATAATTTCATTAGTCATTGTATAATAAATTATTCTCTGTGGAATTTCCCCCTAAGAATGTATAATTCCTAGTTTTCATTTGGTCGTAATTCACAAACTGGTTTTAGGAGCTAAGTTCATATTTGATCTTTTACACCAAAGTTGTTTTTTTTTGTATCTTGACTCTTGTGATTACTAGAATTATATTTTAGCTGCCTTGAAATTATTTTATTGCTATTGGTGATTTTTATCTGAATAAAAATTTAACGAGTACAATGTTGGTGCTTGGGGACAATTATGGAGCAAATCCTTGAAGCAGGTTTCTCAGAGTCCATTGTTGAGCTTGAAGTGTAAAAACAAGGGAAGGAAAGTTAAGTGTATAGTTGGTTTATATATAGATGAATTGTTTCAGAGTTATCGCTATCAAAATAGTACGTTCCATGTTCCCATATTTTACCACGAGGTAAAAATTTTTGACAAAGATTACATTAAAATCAACTAGATTTTGAATAATCTAAGGCACAGCAAATGTCATTGTTTTTAAGTTTCTTGATGTGCTTGGCCATTAAGAAGGTAAAGAATTAATAGAATTAACAAAAGCTTCCTAGAGATGGGGAAAAATTGATTCAGTAGCTATCCAATTAGAAAATAAATTGCACATAAACTGGTCCAGCCACTATGGAAGACTATGTGGAGGACTCACAAACAATTGAAAGTGGACTTACCATTTGACCCAGCAATCCCACTACTAGGAATCTACCCAGAGGACATGAAGACATTAATTCAAAAGGATACATGTACGTGCATGTTCATTGCAGCCTTGTTTACAGTTGCAAAGAATTGGAAACAAACCAAATGCCCCCAAACAGATAATTGGCCAAAAAAAATGTGGTACTTATACACAATGGAATACTACGCATCCATCAAGGAGGACAAACACATGTCATTTGCAACAACCTGGATGAAACTAGAAAGACTCATATTAGCAGAAATAAGTCAAAAAGAAAAAGAGAAGTACCGGATGGTCTCACTTATATGATGGATATAAGGAAAAACAAACAAAATAACAAAATAAGAAAAAATGAAAACAACCAATGGGACAGAACGATGGAGCGAGAAAGGAGGAGGAGGAAGAAGGTGGGAGAGGTGAAGAGCACAAAAGATCAGGATAGTTAACAAATGTTAGTGAAGTGAGAAAGCCCTGGGGTAAAAAAAAAA
>PVHY01010519.1:0-51570 GCA_004024945.1 Uropsilus gracilis
TCTCCCTCCCTCCCTATCTCCCTACTCCTCTTTCATGCCTCTTTCTACCTATTTGGGTAGTTCTGATTTTTTTTTGAGAGTTTACAAATAATTACATAATTTGAAGTTCTTTGAAATGTTGATGCTGGCTTTGAAAATATCTCCCAAGAAACATTTATTGAGGTTGTAATTTAAAGAATAAAAATAAATTAACTAATTTTAAAAAATGAAAAGATCTCCAAAGTGTTTCCTTTCGGTTAGGTCACCCTTATGTTGATTAGTAACTAAGGTTATGTTTCCTTTTTTCGTTTGCAAATCTGAGGATAAAGATTGACTGGGAACTCTTGTTTAAGCATTTGTAATAGGAATAAGTACAAAATAAAAATACCCTGTATGTGGATTAAAAGATAATAAAACCCTAATGTATACTAAAAGCAATTTATTATTTTCCAATAACTTGATTATCATCTCTTTTGGAGTGAGCACTCCTGCCTACTTCATTTCCATTGCTACCCACACTTTCCTAAAGTGACTTACTACCTCAGTTGTAACCAAATTATCCTCATAATGACTTCAATTTTTCACTCAGCTGAAGCTATGGGAAATTAACCTTTCTGAATTGGGCCAAACGAAGCTGACTTCTTTGCAACGACTTTACAACAACATGGTGTACAAAAAATTGAAGACAGGGTTGTAAAGCAAATGAAAATAAATCCATAAGAATGGAGTGCTATAATTGAGATTGCTGAATTATTTTACTGGTAAAGTAGCCCTGTTATTTCTACCAGAACTTATTTCTTTAGAATAATCTTTCTGACCAGCTCTTTCTCAACTAGCGGAGAGTGTGGTTGTGCAAAGTGTTTCACATAACCTTGGAGATAAAATCACTGAAGACTGAAGAATGGGAAAATATATTCTCAACTATCCCAATTGTCATGGCTCTTGTATTTGTTCAGTAATGAAACAAGTCATCTTTATTTCTGTCATCAGGGAACTTAATTTTTTTTCTTTTTAACACTTGATGTAATCAAACCTAGTTACATGTACCCCAAACAAATTCTGTTTCTCTTTCGCAATCCACTTTAAGTTCTTTATCTACATGAATATATCCAACATCATTGCAAATGTTAACTGCCTTCTTTTGTGGACATATGATTGTGCACATTCCCTACCATATGGTTCATCATATAAAAATGTAGCTGATATATTGCGTATACTTCTCTGTTCTTTCCCCACTAGATTAAATCTCAGACAGGTTAAAATCATGCCTTATACTTGTGATGAAAGCACATGTCCAGTAAATACTTTCTGTGCTTTCACAACATCTTAAAAAATTGAGTACAAAGTTCTTATTAAGAAAGAAATATATATTGTCAAGTCAATTTTGTTTTATTTTAGAATTAGATATTTTTGCAATAAATCACTCACCTGGAGGCAAGGAATACAATAAAACAGAGTCAAAATTAAAGTCTAAACTTCAGTTATGATGAAATAAAAAGAGAAGTATGGAGTTATGAGTAGTTTGGTCATTTAAGCATGAAAATGTTTCCCTCTTCCATTCTTTGGAACCTATACAAACACATCTGCTAATGTTCCAGAATTTGTGTTTTCATCTTTATTAAAAATCTATTGTCAATGATTTCATAACTTTTTAAGCTGAATGTTACTTTTGGGGACTTTAAACTATTCCTTCTTTTTTTTTTTTTTTTTTCCAAGATAGAACTAGGGAAACATTATGGCAACTAAGGAAATAATAGTGATAGCTATATTGTTGGAAGTTATTTGTTATTATGACAAATGATAGTTGTTTGCAATTGCACTATTTGTTTCCATGGAAAAAATAATACAACTTGACATACAAACAATAATACCAAAGCACATACTTTTAGTTTTGCTAAGCACCCTTTTTCATTTTATTTCTTTAAATTGTGCCTTAATGTGTACAAAACTTGATGGTTTGTTTTAGTTTTGACTTTTTTAGTAAAGTCCAGTGGATGGTTCAGGATGCACTCAGCTGAGTCTTTAACTGTGAACAATACTAGTGGGATTGGTCAGTTTCATGAGCACAAAATGCAGCTACTAGTCATAGTAAAGATATTTACCTAGATCACAAGGATGTTCAGACTGGGGCAGAGTGGCAATGGAAGGTCTCCAGAGGAAGAGGAGAACTGATACTGAGATTTTTCCTAATAACATTAGAGAGACTGAATAACAAGGCTCATCACAGGAGAAAGAAATCATTTGGGAGACTGAGATTTTGTGCTCAATTCCAGAGCCTAATTCTCCTATGATTTCTTCCATTTGTGTTACATAGTTTCTCATTCAGTCCTATGCATTCAAGAATCTTTTATTTTAAAATCACTTGTTTTCATCAAAAAATTAATTTTTTTCTCTGAGTTTCAGTTCCAATCAGGTCATTCCTTTTCCATTAAAAAAAAAAAAAAAAAACAACTGATTGCACATACACATTTTACATCATTGTATATATCGAGGTTCTCCCACCCATGAACCCATGAACTCGTCACCCATAAACCATAATCTTAATCTCTTGTGCCCATCCCTTACCCAGTGTTACCCCCTCTCCCTCCATTGCTTTATGCTTCAGTTCTGCTGACAGTTTTAAATTTTACTGTCCTTTCCTTTGTTTTCCCTATATCCCACCTATAGGTGGGATCATCCAGTATTTCTTTTTCTTTATGGCTTATTTCCACTAATATGAATCCTTCTAGGTCTATCTACATTATCACAAATGCATCATAATCGTCTTTTTTGATTGTGGAATAGTATCCCATTGTGTACATATACCACAACTTTTGATCCATTCATCTCTTTTGTGACTTTTGGGTTGTTTCTCTGTCCTGGCTATTATAATAGTGCTACAATAAACATAGAAAGTACAGGTTTTCTTTTAAATGGTGTTTTTATATCCTTTGGGTAGATTCCCAGAAGTAAGGTTGCTGGATCAAATGGTAATTCCATTTTCAGTAGTCTGAGGATCCTCCACACAGTTTTTCATAGTGACTGGACCAGTTTGCATTTCTACCAGCAGTGTAGAAGTGTTCCTTTTTCTCCACATCCATGCCAGCACTGGTTGTTGCCCATTTTTTTTTTTTTTTGATATGCAGACCAATGGAATAGAATTGAAAGTCTATAAATAAATAAATTCATGTGTGATCAGCTAATCTATAACAAAGGGACAAAAAATATACAATGGAGCAAGGATAGTCTCTTCACCAAATGGTGCTGGGAAAACTGTACCATGACATGCGAAAGAGTGACCAAATACTAAACTACTCCCTCATGCCATGCACAAGAATACTCTAAACTACTCCCTCACACCATGCACAAAAACCATTTCAAGATGGATAAAAGACTTAGACATCATACCTGAAAGCATAAAATATACAGAAGAAAGCATAGGCAAAATACTCCACGACCTATACCCCAGAAACATCTTCCAGGGCACATTGATACAAGCAAAGAAAATGAAGGAAAAGGTAAAACCACTTCTCTTTTTTTGTGGTTTGCACACCGTATGGTATACTTGTTGTTTGGTTGTCGCTTTTCTAACTCTTGCAGACTGGATCTCAGTTGATTGTTTTTTTCTGCTCTTCAGGATCCATACAGTCACTCTTAATGTAAGATGAACTTTGAAATTTAAAAATAATTCTTATTTCTATTTTTAATGGAAAGAATCTTTTATTAAACTGTTGTTTCAGGTATAAATCTTTGTAAATCAGTTTCTATGTGTATCTATACTATATTTACCACTAAAAGTCTAATTCTATCCTTCACCATGCAGTTGATCCCTTTCACTTGAAATATCCACCTGTCATCCCTCTCCTCTTCTGATAATCACTAAATTGGCTCTATAGTCTAAAAAGGTCATTGTTGTTATATTTAGTTTATCTTATTTGTTTGATTTCTTTGTATTACCACTTCAGCGAATTCATATAATATTTGTCTTTGTCTGCCTTATTGCTTGCAATGTAATACTCTCTAAGACTATTATTTCTATAATGGTTTTCTTTTTCTTGGCCAAATTGTATCTTCCCTCAAAATCCAAATGTTCCTCAAACCATGAAATAATTCAATAGATTGAACGCTATAATGTTAAAAATGGTACTAGGGGCTAACTTATGTTATATGTAGTGAGTTTAGAGAGAAGAGATTATAATAAACCCTCGAGAGAGACACAGTATGGATTACATGATGATAAAATCAAACTGATCTAGGAAAGAAATGGAATTGGACTGCTGTGCTGAGTGAACTACAGAGGCAAATTATTTGGTTGAAAAGAAAGATTAAAATGATGGAAAAGAAGAAATGCAAATATAATGACATCATGAGGCAGATATATTTCCCCTCTGGTATGCCTATAGAACTGAGAGGTGGTTTCAGAATAAATTTATCTATTAATCAATTAGCAAGTCAGAATAGCAGTGCACAAAGACAACATACCTTTAGAAAGTGGCCTCTAGTTTTCATGGCAAGTGCTTAAGCAGTTATTAGGAGGTTGAGGGTAGTTCAGTGCCCAAGGGGTTTATTTTGTCATATTAATTTCTACTAAAATAGTATATTTCACTTTGTTTAATTTCACAAACATTTGTTGAACATTTACAGTGGATGAAGCCAATACCAAATACTAAGGAGAGTAAATAGAAACAATGGAAGATGGAAAAGAATGATCAAATAAAAGGAGAGAGGGAATGAGGAAGGAAGAGAGAAAAGATGGAAGGGAGGAAGAAATAGAGAAATGACTCCTGTCCTCAGAGGAAATATTCTTTCATGAATTTTATTCTTGTTATCTTGGATTGTATATTAGAGTGTTAACAAGTCTTGATAAAGTCACTATAATAAAGGTTAATATTATGGATTGCTTTAAGTGCATGGTCCAACAGCTCTCTATTGACCCTGAAATTAACTGATTGCTTTTGTGAGCTACTTTCTATAGTATAGGAAATAAGGTTTGATATATAAATGTGTCCTAATGTGAAAATGCTAGTTTTTCTTGTCTGATGCATAGTTTTTCTGCACAAAATATTTAATCAGATGGTTAAGTGGACATGAAAAAAAAAAAAAAAACCAGGTTCAGCATCCTTTGTCATTTTCATGTGTTGCTAGTTTGACGTAATCCTGAGACAGATGTAGAACACACAAAAAATACAAAACTGGCTCATGATGGTGAAATTATGAGGTGCCAAATGAAGCATCTTTGTTTTTCAGAAATTATGAAGTAAAGCCCACAGTGGAGAAAAAAAGACTTATCTACTCCATGATCTAAAGGTAGAAAATCATCAGCTGCTGGCTAGTCACCTCCCAAGTTGGATGGCTAAGACGTGCCTTTTCATCAGAGAAGTCTTTCTCAATGGGATTCCACTTCCCTCAGTTCATGAAGTGAAACACTGAAAGTGAACTGGTTATACCTTTTCAAGAGAACACATTCCTCATGAAGATGCTCTCCCCTTAATTTTTATTCCTGTGGGAGGTGTACTCAACTGGCTTCTTTCTATTTTTCAATTGATTATATATATATATATATATATATATATATAATGTCATATATATACATATATATTACATGTTGTATACCCTGAAATTCTCCTGCCACCATGTCACCCGTGAACTATCATTCTGATCTCTCACGCTCATTCCTCACCTGATTTTCTCCTTTATACCTTTTCCTCCCTTTCTGTATGCATTAGTTCTGTTGCTAGTCTGATCATTTGAACCTTTTCTTATCCTTTTTCTCCCCCTATATCCCACATATAAATGAGACCATCTAGTGTTTCTCATTTTCTTTCTGGCTTATTTCCATTAGCATGATTTCTTTAGTTCCATCCATGTTGCCACAAATGACATACATTTATTTTTTTGATTGATGAATAATATTCCATTGTGCAAATATGCCACCACTTTCTGATCCATTGGTCTGTTTTGTGGCATTTGGGTTGTTTCCACATGCAGCTGTTGTAAATAGTGCTGCAATAGACATAGGAGTACTGGTTTCCTTTTTAATTGATGTTTTTAATTCTTTTGGGTAGATTCCCAGAAGTGGGAATGCTGGATTTAATGGTTGTTCCATTTTTAATAGTGTAAGGATCCACCACTGAACTTTTCAGAGGCTGCACTGGTTTGCATTCCTACTAGCAGTATAGGAGTGTTCCTTTTCTTCCATATCATGACAGAACTTGTTGTTGCCTGTTTTTTTGGTATGGACCATTCTTATCGGTTTGACCATTCTTATTGGTATCTCATTGTGGTTTTGATTTGTATTTCCCTGATTATTAGTGATACTGAGCATTTTTTCCATTTGTATTTCATCTTTGGAGAAGTGTCTTTTAAGATATTCTGCCCATTTTTTGGACTGGACTTTTTGCTTTTTGTTCAGTAGTGTGAGTTCTATGTGGATCTTTGATTTCAGACCCTTATCTCAACTGGCTTCTTTGTTTCAAGGCAATGGGAGGGTGTAAGGGAGTCACTCACAGAGTTTTAACACATCTGCTAATGGGGAAATGATATTGCATTTCCTGTAAGGTCACTAGCCACATGTATAATTTTCTTAATTGTTGATGATGTTAATCAGGTAGAAGTCTCTGTGGAGAACTGACTTTGTGGTACTGCCCCTCAAGTTCCCAGTTCCCAGAGTTATGTGGAATGAACTCAACTAAACCTTTAGGCCCCATAATTGAGTCTGATAGGTATTTGAGATTGGGTTTGCATGTTTGTGGGGACTGTTATATCAAGGAACAGATACTTTTGTATCTGAAAAAGTGGTGCTTGCCAGAAGCATTTGAATTGCTTCAAACAACAAGCAAATGTCTGTTTTCCTCTCCCTTCTTCCTAATACAATATTAAAAACCAGATGACAGTGTTGGGAAAGAATTGAGGCATATTGTCAGTGCCAGAGCATTTTTCCTTATTGTATGTAATCTCTAACTTTTATTTAATATTTTAAGTGAACAGAATTGAGTTAAAAACAAAAATGGGACTGCTTTAACTAGAGCATGTTAAATTTTTTGAAAGGACTAATTTGTCATAATGAAACTCAGTGACCAGAGGTAACAGCAATCCAATACAGGGTGTTGGTGACAATTATTGGTGAACATAAATTGCATTGTATTTATGCACCATGACTTGACATTGTTCAATTTCAGGAGTCACAGTTCTGGTCAATATGCTCTGTAGAAAATGGAGAGATTCAACAACCGGTAACAGTTTGGATTTTTCACTGCTGTGAGATTTAATGATTATTCTAGGAGATAGGATATATTTCACTAAGAATTACACACCATTCTATAACACTAAAAATATACTAGAGAAAACATGAAGGACAAATATCTTACTTGATGGTGGTGGCACACTGAAAGTTTTGTCTTTGTTACTGGAAATAGTAAAAGAGGCCATTAATCAAAACTTCTCCAGAATTTTTGAAAGCATTTGACAGCAAGAAGAAAAGATACAAAAGATATAAGGATTGGAAAGAAAAATAAAATATTGTCCTTATTCACTGCTAACATGCTTGGCTACATAAAATATGTTCCCCAAATCTATATATAAATTATTAAAATGCATGTTTCTTAGATACAAAGTTAACATAAAAAATACACTGAAAATGTATATACATTAGGAATATATATATATATATTTACATAACACTTAGGTAGCTTTAAAAATATAATGTAGGAAAAAATATGTAGGAATTCCTGATTCCTATAGAACTGTGGTGACTACCTATATCTGAACTTTGATTCTCTAAAAATATTAAGATTAATCAGGAGAGAAAAAAAAGTACCCCTTATTAACATCAATAGCATAACTAGGGACAGAGAATATTACAGCTTTTATGAACTTGTAAGAGTGAAAGCAAATATATAAAACTTTCAGAATCACCTTTGGATCCTAACCTGGTGTAGAATCAAGAAGAGTAAACAAGAGGGAGAGACAAGGCAAGTACTGGAAAGAGTGGAACGTAGATTTAATTAGTCAGTGAGCACAAACTCTCACTCTGAGGTGGAAATACTAAGAACAGATTCGAGCCCTGGTGTAGTGGATTTCTGGCTACTGCAGACTCAAGAGACTCAAAAAGTGACCAGAAGTGAAGCACCAGCTCCAGGGTACTAGGAAGTAATTTAGAAGAAAGGAGATTTTCTTCAAAGACTGATTGAATGGAAAAGAGATAAGGGAAGGAAAACAAGGACAACTGGATAGTTTTTGTATCCAGCAAAAATTTGGATACAGTTTGTGTATCTGAGCAAATATCAAGTACATTAAATAAAAAACTTTTACTGCATAATAAGAAATAGCAACCATTCCCCCCCAGATTCAACTCTATTAAACAAACTCAGCTTGTCTGTAACGACAGAAGATATTTTTGAGCTTAGAAATCACGAATATATTCAGAATCTTCATCTTAATCTTTTCTCATGGACAAACACCTCTTAGTTCTGGTTCAGGGAAATCCAAAACATTTTAAACTCAATGGGAAATATCAAGCAATATCGACACATAGCTGCTTTAAGAGAGAACTTAATGGAAATCAAATTTTTTCACATGCTAGTATTTCTCGCTTCTCACACTACCAAGAAAATAATATTGAAACAGAGAATAACTGAAAATATCTCAATATCCACTAGACATCATTAAACAAGTATTTTCACACCTGAAATAAATTTTGAATCAGAAATTCAAAATGGAAGTAAGCAACAGCAAAATAGAAAAAGGAATATGTAAGACAAGTGTTGCTCAAACTAAGGGTAAAATTGAAGAAAAAATTTTAAAATTATTCTGGAAATAATTTCAACTCACTCAAGGGAGAACAGATTTTTTTCTGGGGCGTACTGGGTGTGTTCTGGGTGTTCTGGGTATAATTTTGGGATCATAATTATAATTCATTCTGTGTTAAATATCTGTATTCATAGAATATCTAGTGATGCTTCCTCTTTTATGAAACTGGATACTGTTAAAATATCTCAGGGAAAATACCTTGAAAATTTGATGTGTATCCCTTGAAGTTCCCAAGCCATAGATTTTATTACATCACACCAAGTACTATTAAGACCGCTACTGGTTAGCACTATAACACCCACCATTAAACCCATCAATGCAGTGTGTAACCTGCTGTCATTCTCCTGTCCCCACTAGTGTGGCCATTTGAGAATAGCAAATCCATTGTCCCTTACTATCTAACTTCTACCACTTATCTTTCTTTCACTACTTTTCAGTGATTGTAGCAGCTATTGCCATATCAATCAAATCAAACCACCTTTATAGATTCTGCAATCTATCTTATAAAGAGAGGATAAAAGTTCTCTTAGAAAATGTTTGGACCACAATCAGGTCTATCATCTTGGCATTAATGGCTTAGGTTAAAGACAAATAGTGGCATCTCTAAATCAAGTTCTTTGTCATAGGACTTTGATATCTGGCAGGGATGTTAGGGATTTTCTTTCCACTGGGCACTATTCCTAATTCTTCATTGTATCCAGGGTAAAGTGAGTTCTTGGAAGGAACTGAGAGAAAAGGAGAATTGTATTCCATTATAAAATTTAGTGTTTTAATAATTTAGACAAGAAGCAGTCAGAATTGAATATTCCCAGTAAGAGTGAACCTTGTATCCATTCTAAGCATCTGAAATCTCCCTGTTCTCTAAGCATAGTTTCATGAGTATGATAAGGCTCAGAGCATATAAACCTAAGATTAGCAAGACATACGCATAGAAAGGAATTGGTGTTGCAGCAAAGATGTTAGTGTATTTGCAAGTCGAAATAGAATAATGGGAGGTGAACATTCTGTAGTCTAGAGTGAGTAACTAGTTAGACCACTGAGGAATCTACAGGTGAAGAGACCATAGACAGGTTGTATAATCCTTTTTCCAATACCCACTATTTTTCATTCTATGAATGAGAGTAAAGAAATCTTTAGACGATGTTGTTGGAGTGTTAGGATATGAGGAAACTGCTCCTCACTTAAGCTCAGCAAAGGAAGACCATAAACAGCTCTTGATCCTGTGTCTGGAAGTTTGGCAGAATATAAGGGACAGAGAATTTAAGGTGAAATTGTCTCAGATAACTATATAGGGATAGTAGGAACAAAGATAGATAGCAAATTAGATGCTAGTGGAAGACTGGACAGAGATATATGGCTTAAGGGGCCAGATAAAGGCTGTACTGGAGAAGGTGGCAGTACCAGTGTTTTGAAAAAGAGAGCATCACCCAAAAGAGTTGTAGACAGGGTTTAGAGGTGAGCTATTAGATATAGAAACTGCTGTTGAGGCACTTGGTTAGGAGAGATATTACCTGAATCAAGAAACTTCTCTGATATTCCTAATGGGTATTCTCAAATTAATGCAAATGTGCCTCATGAAAGAGACTCAATTTGAATAGAAAAAAAGTCTGACACCCATTGAGTGCTGATCCGTCTCAAGAATTATAAAATGACTTATAAGTATCAACCAAATTCTCACAGAGAAGTTAAATACATTGTCCAATTCACAAAGTAGATCCTGTGTAAGTCGTAACAGTAGAACAAAGCAATTCCTGCCCAATACCTGTTTTCTGTCTCCAATATCCCTTTCAGTTCAGAGGAATTGGAATGCAGTGTAGATAGGGGTAGGGTGAGAGGAATTCAAGTGGATTGAAAAGGTCTTGCCAATTTTCATTTTCTGAGACTGGCCTAAAAAAGTTGTGAGATCTGCCCTAAATTCCTTTAGGAGCAAGGAAGAATTAACCCTGTAACCTGAGAAGCAGTGGAAAAAATAACATTGTTTTGTTTTTCCTATGCTGGAGCCCACCCTTTCAGGAGAGCAGCACACAGTTTCTTAAATGGTTAAATGTATGTAAAACGCAAGATTCAGAAATGCAGAGAAACTTGAAGGGCCTTTATGCTTGAAGTATTAAGATAGCTAGCTTACCAGTTAGCTAGGTAGTTCAATAAAGTCAACAGAAAAGCCAAGAGATGAAAAAGTAAAAGGTTTTTATTATAACTCTACAACTACCAATGATGGGTTAGAAGGCCTGAGAAGAGTTCTGTGGAAGACAGTGGAACTTCTGACAACATGGAAACAGAATTCCTTATAAGTGAAACAATTGGGAATTTTAGTTCATAGAAGAAAGAGAGAAGATGAATAGAAACCTCTTGAAATTAATGGCAGGATATGAAATACATTTGTCTTACAGAGCAGAATAGATCGTGGGAAAGGCTTTAAGACCACTATCTTATATTTTACCTCATTTCATATGGTAAAGTATAGCCAGCTAAGTCTCATTGCCACATTGGTTTTATAAGTTTAGGCCAGATTACCTAGGGAATTTTTGTATCTCTTTCTGAAAAGTTGTATGAGTCAAACATTTTCCAGATGCATCAGCAACACTCAGTACATCAGAGGAAGTGAAAGACTCACTTGATTATTAAATATCTATTCTATGTAGAGAAAACTTTGTGACAAGGGCAAGGTTGCAGATTTGTATTTGCTGATTCTCTGAGCAACTCTGATGATGATTCTGTTATTTTTGATAAGTTTCTCACTGTTGTGTGGCACAATTTCTTTTCTTGCTCATCTGATAAAGAAGGAAGAGTGAGAACAAATGCTTTCTCTATAAAATGTTAAACTAATCTTTGGTGTCTTAAATACTTGAACTCACAAAAAAACCCATGAATTACATGGGTGAGCAAAGTGGAGTTTTGAATAGATGCACACATTTCTGCCACCAGGTCAGCTAGTTTATCTCAATGAAGTAAAAATAAGCTATATTTGGCTACTAAGTGTCCTTTTCAATTGAAAATCTCACAGCAAAATGAAACAACATTGCATAGGTAGAGAATGTGACCCCTATACTTTGAGAGGTATGATGCCTTTGCCAGTGAGGCCTCTACAAATACTTCTATATTGCAAAATTCCAAAAATAAATCATTTAATTTAATGCCACTTGGGCTTCAAAGGAGACTCAATGTGGTAGATCTCAGATCATATAATAATATAATACAGGTCTCTAATTTTCTTTAAATCCATGAATGTACCAGAAATGTCCCTGAAAGAAGCAGAAAAAAACCTATTAATTCTAAAATTATTTAATTGCCCTCACTTAGTCTTACAGAAAAGCAACTAAAATACAACTCCTAGTAAATTATGCTTCTAATTCATCCTTGCCAGCAAACTCTGACTTCTTCAATGATGAAAGTCCTGAGATTTTGCCACTTGATTTACCTTTCTTTACCTGCGGATATGTATTGCTTTCTATCATTAAAAAATACAGATTTTAGTCAAAGAAAAGTTTAAGATAAATAGGTTTAACATACATATACCACCTACGGCTGCTGCTCAGTGTTGTCATTTAAATCATATAAGAATTCCTTTTTTCTAGACAGAAACCAAATGGTTTCACTAATATATGGACAGCCAAACAAAAGTACACAATGTGAGGCGGGGGGGCAGCTGGAGTGGTCAGGGAGGGGATGTGGTGGGTGACCACCGGGGATTAAAAATGATGTGAAATATTATATATATATATATTATTAAAAAAAAGAAATACAACTTAAAAAAAGAATTCTTTTTTCTTATTTCAATACAAGAATTTCTTTCTAGTTGCTGACAAATTGAGTTGGGTATCTGGGTGCTGATAATGGGGTAGCATGTCCCCAGGCTTTTTACCGGCTAGTGTGTGTGACCACCTGTTGGAAAACCACTTGATTTACATTTACTGTAGGTGTGAGTATAAGTAAAATTGAAAAATATTAACCTCTAAATTCTTGAGATTAGTTTGCTTAAAAGACTCATTTGTATTTAAATGTTTTAAAAAGTATTTTTCCCACTATTGTATAACCTGAAATTAGAGACTTTATTAGAGATCTATATTATATGATCTTACAGAGAACATGTTTAGTCTAATTTGGAGTCAGATAAATGGGGAAAGAAAATCATGGGGAAAGAAAAACATGGGGAAAGAAAATCACTATTTGGATGTAAGATGATAGATGGCAATAGTTTTTATTTTGAATTTCCATATAAAAATAACAGACTGTTCCTTCCTTGGTCTAAGTTAAAATTTATCTTATAGGATCAAAGAATCATACCACCATCTCTATGCACACATACAAATTTTCCTCTGTATATACATGTATGTGTATATACACACATACAACATACACATTTGACTGGGGAAGAGAGTTTGTGAAGATCTAAATTTTGTGCCTGTTTAGCTAAGAGCAAAATACAGCACCCATGGTCCCCCAAGGATTCCACACATCTGCACATCTTTCTCTAGTTCCTCTTCAAACACATTCTAGTTTTGGCACATTAGGACTAAAAAAGATCATCATGTCTTGGGTATCCTGTGGGTTTTCTAATTCATGTGTGTGAGGAGACATCCCAGGTGAAGTGATAATCCCCTGATGAGCAACACTGAACAGAGAGGAGGGATTGATGCCTGATAGGGATGTATGATGCCCATCACACACACTGGAGGCCAAGCTGAGGCCTGCTGGACAAATGAGAGTGCCTGGTGAGCACAGACTTTGTGAGTGCAGTGTGAGTCATCCCTCAGGTACTTGCCGGAGCATGAAGGAAAGTTCTCTAAGAGGTCACCCAAATAGGGCAGTGTAATCCCTACTTTGTTTGGTTGGCTTCATCAGCTAGACTGAGGAATGCAGGGTGTTGGCATGATGTGGGCAAATTTGTTGAAAACCAGGTAAGCTGAATTACTTGAACAATAAGTATCTTTTCATTTTAATATAAAATATGCTTTAGAAAATATTGTGGCTTTGAATGTATAGATTTAATGAAAGCATCTATATTTCTAATATTTAAAAACCTTGTTTAAAAAGCCGCCAGGCACGGTGGCTCGTGCTTGTAAGCTTCAGCCTATGAAGTGGCCGGGGCTAGGGATCGCGGTTCGAGTCCTGCCTGGGGCCTGTAGCAAGACCTAGTTCCAAAAAAATAGCCTGTAATCCCAGCTACCTGAGAAGTTGAGACCGGGGATTGCTCGAGTCCGTGGTACCCTGGGCAACGAGAACCTGGGGTTCCACGGGCAAAAATAGCGAGACCTAGTCTCAAAAAAAAAATTAATTAATTAAAAATTAATAAATAAAAAGCCTCCACTTGGAGAGAACTGAATTCTAGGCAAAAGAAATTTACTTTTACCAAGCTTGGGGTTTATGGCATCAAACTATTCCACAGCCCCAACAGACTATAGGTACAAATGAAAGCACAGTTGTGTGAAAACAAATTCTTCTAGCTAATTACTCCTGCATACACCATCATAAACCTCAGTCCTGTGGCTGGTGCCACTGGAAGTAGTCCTGCTGTAGGGAGGTTGAGATGTCACTGTGTCAGTCATGAGTTCTGGTTTCCCATGTAATCTCTAAGTCACATCATTTCCTTACCTCTGTCCTGATGATTTAATCTCCAGAGGTAGGCCTTTGCCTCAATTTTCCTTTTGATTGTGCTGTTCCTTAAAGGGACTAGAGCTTTCTTTTTAAACTTTATTCTTCATGGCTTAGTGTTTTGATAATCTTAGTTGCTTTTGGCCAACTCTTGTCAACACCTAGTCTTTGAGGTGAGGTACTAACCCTATCTTTCATCACTGCTATGAAAGAACTTGTGGCCATGATGTTAAGCCCAGTCAGATCTGATACTGACTTTCCACTGTAATATTTCACTTTCTGGATTACTTCCCAGGTCACCTAGAACATCACTGGAGATTCTCATCTGAATCTGAGTTTTCCTTGCTCTCCCAGTACTGCCTTCTACACTGATACTTCTTAAACCTGAATATGCATATGAAACACAGAGATCTCCTTATAATGCAGATTTTGATGAGTGCATCTCAGATGGGGCTCATGCTCCTGTCCTTGGGATCACACTCCTGAGTAGCAAGGCTTTTCACTTCCAGTACTCCTCCTTGGGCAACCTCCTGCCAGGTCCATAAACTTCCTTCTTTTGGTTCCCTTCCCCAGCTTTTGCTAGGGTTATCACTAACACTTTCTAAATTAAAAACACACACACACATACACAAAACAAGCACTGTTGATTCAAAGTGAGATTATCTTCTTCTGGTTAGCAGAGAAGATTCTTATTGCAAGATAGTAGTTCTCTAGTCTCTCCTTCTGAATGTCACCTTTTCCATTCTATGAAGATAGTCCAAATTCAGTAATATTTTTCCTCTCTATAACATTCTGTCTTTTATAAGTCCTTATGTTACTGTGAGAATGTGCCTCCTTAGTCTGCTGATTATCTCTTAGAAATAGGGAAATAAATTCATTTAAAAGACTGACACTTTTTCTCTGCTGAATCTGGGGGGAAAATGGGGGTAGCACATTGTCCTCATTCCTTTTTGCCATGTTGTTACCCTCAGTTTCCGCTCAACTAGTACACAAAACTTAAGAAGAATATTCACTAATAGTACCATCACAGATAGAGTACTTACAGGAAAAAATAGCAGGGATGATGCAGATTAAAGCTCTAGAGAATTTGAAGTTTTTCTTGAATATTAAGAGAAAGGTACTCTAAATGCCTACATTTTTTACAAGGAAACTGGACCCTTCTATCCAGGATTAACCTTGGTCTTTTGATCTGAGTTTTGTAACTGTATTTCTCAAGCATCTCTCTGACATCTCTTATGCTGAACAAAACATCTCATTCCCTGTTTCCAGCTTCTTTTCTTTTCTTTACAATATCTTGAAGCTTTGAACCACAATTTCCTTCCTTGTTGGTACAGATAATCTTTTCCAGAATCCCAAAATTCATAGAATGTCAAAGTCACACAAAGGGTGTGAACATGTCCTGGTGATGGTGACAAAGAAAAGCAGGTAAGTCTTACTTATCATCCTTTGCTAAGTGGTAAGCATCAGATCCTTAGATCATTCGTATATGACCAGTAAGTTCTAGAACTGATATTTTCATCTTAATTTATATCCATGTAGGACAGTTTGTCCTACAAAAAGAAAAGATAATTCTAACTTTATCACTTAAAATTTTTACTTTATTAATCACCTTCCTCTATCCAGACATTTTTTAAAAATTAGAAAGGACTTTTTATCTTTTGATTAATCATCATCAACATAATCACCATGAGGGATAAGCAAGACTCCTCTCTTACCTCTATCGGGAACATGAAATTTAGAGAGATTCTATAAATTTCTCAAGGTCACAGAGTATATGAGCAACAATCAGTTACTTGAAGTTTTTCTTCCTGCTTAGAGCATTATTTAATAAACCAGGTTACACACATTTCTGAAGCTAAATGTTACTTTCAGAGTACTTCATTTTCTCTGTTATTAAAACCTGCCTTTCAACAAGCCCTCTGGCTATAGTCTACATTTCTCTATAGACACCAGCCTCTGAAAGTGTGATTAAAAACTGAAATGTACTTTTGGGAAATGAGAATATGTTCTAAAACAGTGTTTGGCATTTTTTCACATGCAAAGCAGGTTTTTTTCTTTACTGTTCATGTTTTATCTTTAATACAGAGATACTTGGTGTTATCATCATTCCACCTTGGCAATAGTCATTTTCAGTGACTACCCCAGACTCATTTAGTAAGCTAGAAACATAATGGAGACAGGTTGTCAGAACTGTTGAGTGTATCACTGATGGACCACATGGTCTGGTTCTCAAATCCTCTCTGTATCATACTTTCTCATCTCTGAGCTTCCTTAGAGTACCAGATTTTTTATTCTATTACATGCTGTTTTTAATTGTTACTAATAAAAATCTTTTAGTATTTCCCATATTTTAGGTGCTATCCTCATAACTTTATAAATATATAATATATATTAACTCATGTTCCTTTATTACAACTATTATAGGTAATTACTATTGTCACCTTCATTTACAGATGAGGAGCTGGAGCTCCTCACAGGCTAATTAACTCTAAGGTCACACAGCTAGTAAATGTCAGAGTTGTCATTGGTACCAGTCTAGCTCTAAGCTCTGTGCTCTTCTTGTTACTGTATTTATTCTTCATTATAACATTGCTCTTGCTTCCGTCCTTACTACTCTCCATTTCTTAATTTGTGGTTGATGGATTCTTTCTTTTCTTTACTGACCAGTGGTCTGACATTCCTTTTGCTGCATAAATCATGTATGCATCTGTGTTAAAGATGAAAACGCTCACTAAACCCGTTGGTTAGCCTTATAAATTCCTTGTCAAAACTAGTCAACATCCTTCAGATAGTTCTCTTTGATCAGTTCTTTATCTGATAAATGAAAAGTTTTACTTGTAGAAATTCCATGGTGGAAACCCTCCAATCAATTTTCCTTTAACCCCAGCCTCTCTTATGACTAACAGATCCATCAGTAGTGCTGGATGTTGAACCACAAAATTTAATGTTTTTGAGAGGAAAATTCATGGTGAAAAAAAATTTTGTCCTAAGTTTCTGAGATACTAAATTGTATAAAAGTCTTAGTTTTAACTCAGTCTTAGACTGAGTTATTAATAACTTTTAAAAAAGCCAAGAATTGTGGGGGATTTTGTTAGAAAATCCTCATGTGAGATGTTTTAGACTATCTGGATGAAGTTTGGGAATAGTTGCATGATAAATTAATCTTGAACATTGGGAATATGGGATATATTTCACTGAGTAATTTTTATGGGGAGTTTCCTACTTTATTTAGGGTTATTGTGGGAAATAGGGGAGTTCAACTGTAACTGGAATATGAGATAATTCCTGAGTTTGTTTCTCATTATTCGGTGGGCAGCTGAAGGGCCTTAGTGTTTCATCCTTCCTGTGAGGCCCTTGAAATCACTGTTGTGAGGGTGACCCAAGAGAGGAACGAGCAATTTCATTGGGAAAGTACCAGATGTTGTTGACAGCAGTACAGCTGTGTCCCACTTCCAGAAAACATCATATACAAAACTGAAGCTGCAGAAAATGATTACTTAGGGATTGTCTGTTTCATTTTAGAAACATTCTTTACTTCATAAAGTGTCCAACAGGGAATTACTTTAAATAGCTAATTTCCTTAATGCTTAAAATAAAATTTGATCTATAAACAACTTCACAGAAACACAACTACAATAAGAGAAGTGTAATCCTGGTTTTAAAAAGAAATAATGTGATTCTTAATATAGAACATCTATAGGAGATGGGTGCATTTTTGTTTCCTTTAAATTCTTATTTGATATTCAAATCACCTAATAGTATGATGTTATCTTACATTATTATACAGTTTACAGTTTGCATTGCTTTCACAAGTATTTCCTCTGTGACTAGACCCTCACCATATCCCTGTAAGTTCAGTGTTGGAGGAAGTAATAGCCCATTTTATAGACAGTTTAGTTTGCTAATGTTGAGCTTGCCTTTTAAGGTACAGCTATAGCAGCACTTTTCAACTTGGTGAATCTGCTTAAATGGCATCAGTTGAGGTTCCACTCCTATAAACTTTGATTGAATGGATAGAGACCTGGGATTGGGAAAGAATCATATGGCCCAGGCTAGCAGTATTGAATTCTGGAACTTATTCCACCAGAATAGCAAAAACAATCAGAGGCATCTAGAGCATGCAAAGGGAGTTTCATAGGAAACTCAATTATCCTACAGATTTTTTATGATTGCAGTTAGGAGTGGAAAGAGAAACCATGGAACTAGAGTCCCTATTATTTATAGAAGGAAATATTAGCACTGTTTGTTCTCTTTCTTTCATGAAAGTTGCTTTTTTCTTTGTTTTGAATATTTTCCTTAAAACACAATGCACATTCTGTTTTAGTAACAGTAGCATCAATATTACCACCATCACCACCAAAAACACCACCATAACTTGCTGTTATTATCACTCCCCTGTATTTTCTCTTGGTCTCACTTCAATCAAGATTTCATCCTCAAAACTCCCCTGACACAAATTCTACCAACATAAACAGTGAACTTGTTCATTTGTAAATCCAGTTAAAGGTTCTCTCACAGACTTCTTACTTGACCTCCTCAGGCAGCTTTGACATAATAGTTTATCTTCTTCCTTTTTGAAGTTTCCTTTTTTGAATTCTGTTCTTGATTCTCCAGGCCATAACTCTCTTTTGGTTTTCCTTCTAGATAGATTTGTCCTAACTACCTCTTTCAGTCTTGCTTTCCTGGCTTCTTCTCATCAACCCAAATTTTAGTTCTTGAACTTACTTTCCACCCAATCATACTCCCTGATAATCATCAAATTCAGTTAAGCTCATCCATGGTATGATTGTGTTGGAATCCAGTTTCTTTGCAAATGACCTGCAGGGACCTTAAACTGACTCAAATCCCTAATGCAAACACATGACCTAAATATCATTCTGCTGAGCCACAAGTGAATATAAATTTCTCATATGACCTTTTCAACATCCCTTCTAATCAAGTCTTCCCTACCTTGCAACACTTTTCTCTTTGTTTCCCTTAGATAAGACCTTGGTGGGGCTTACCAAAACCTCACTCTTTTGGTTTGAATTGGTCTATTCACCCTAACCCAGGCAACTCAATGCATTCAAATTCAGTAAAGGCATGTGTTCTAGGTCCCATCTCTCTACTTTCTCTGTTGTATTCTGAATATTTTTCACTTAGTAAACTCTTCTCTAAAATTCTCTATGGCATTATCTACATCATTATATAACCTGTTAATCATCTTCTCTTTTCGTTACTTCAAAAATTGTATTTTTCAGTTCAGAACTTTTTTATACATACCTGATATTTTAAAAGTTTTTATGGTCTCAATTTCATTACTCCATTCTGATCATCTTCATAGATTATGCTCTTTACAACTTATTAAAAAATTTGATTTCCAGGTGTTTTAGGCAGCATCAATTCCAAAGTTGTATAATTGTTGTTAGAGACAAGTACAGATTAACACACTCAAAAGTTCTATCAGTTCTCTGAGATAAGTTATCACATCTTGCACAGATGTGATAACATTTATTATGCAGTGTTCTAGAAGGATAATGGAGGTTGAGGGTGCCATTAACTAGGTTTTCAGGGTCACACTGGTTTCCATGTAAAAGTAAAAACAATCTCTTTTTTGCAGACACTGTGTGATTATTGTAAAAGTACCAAAAAATAAGTATGGACTGCATAAGGAAGGGAAAGCATAGTCAGTGTTTCTTTTGATATTCAAGGGAACAATAGGCTTCCTTATGTTGCATATTTTTATGTTTGAGTCAATCACTAGTGCAGTCTTTTTTTCATTTCTGCTCAAATCATTAACTGCCATAAAAGGTGACTCACAGTTGCTTGTCATTATCAGGATTCATGATGAAGAATAGCTATAACCTTCTTCATTGGAGATAAATTTTCTGACTTCCAGAGGTAATCAAACTTAGCTAAATTGTCTCTTTGACTATCTGTGCTTGCTTCTTAGTTGTCCATATAGTCAGGAATCAAGGGGACTATTTCTTGCAACAGAAAGATTTTATTAACACAATTGAGGTACCTTTCTATCCAGATCTACAGACTATTATACAATCATCTTTACTGTTTTTTCTTTTTTTCCTTGGCATGATATCTAAAGATTTTTGATGACAGAATAAATTAAAAGAAAGCCCCAAGGCACTTTTAAGTGTAAAATGTAAAAATGGCAAGAAAAATATGAATAATTGACACATAGGCATAGCTTTTTGGGTATAATAATCTCTTCATTTCACTTAGAGGGAGTTAAGTGGAATATGCTACTAAAGTAATATGAACGTAAAATGTAGAAACTAATAATTGTATTAAATTTTCTCTTAAACCATGGATTATTTTTCTGCTGCTGAATGTTGTGTAGTACTCTCCTTAAACTGGATATAGACATAGTAAATACACATAAATTCCTCTGAAGACCTTTCCCACACTTTGGTGTTTTTAAATTATGAATACACAGTATCCATAGAGTCATCATAAATATTTCACTTGATAGAATATATGAATTGAATCCCTCCTTTATCATAATTTGTGGTTGAATTTGTTTAACAAAGATATATGGAAATATAGCTCTGAATATTTTAAATCTTATTGCCCATGCTCACAACTGAGAAAGGGTAGCTAATAAATTTAGAGATAGATTCAAAAAGACGTTGATAACAGCTAATATTGTTTAAGTTTGTTTGAGGCTGTACAAGCAAATGAGCTGATTCTTCTTACAGCTGCAAAATGCATTTTAGGGTACTAACTATATTCTATTCTAAAATCAAAATGTAAGATGAATAATCTGGGAGAAGTAGTGGGTATTTGTTATATGGTTCAAAAATAATGGAAAATATATTTTCATTTGTGCAAGTCTAGTGGATATTTAATAATCCCCTTCAGCATAAAATTGTGGGGACAAATTTCTGTTATGTTTAGCTGGACTTTGAGTCATTTACCATCAGTTGGAGCATATTGCAAAAGCTTCATACACCATTATAAAAGTGTCATTAAATAATTGTTGCTGTAATAACTTCACAAAGTTGTTGACTTCTGTACCAGTTTCAATGGACATCCTTTTTAGTGGTAATTACATGTGGATCAGAAAAACTGACATCTCTCATAGGTTGCATAAATGCTGCCAAGAGCAGTTAGTATTTTTAAAAGTATTTTTTCTACCAAAAGGACTTCCCAGCATCAGATATGCTGGCAGCATAATAGTAGGTTTTATTACCATCAACACAAGACTGTCAGTATATAAACAGAATCTTAGATGCTATTCCTATACATAAATACAGTTAGTTTTTTTTTTTAAGCTGTATGATTCATTGCTCCATGTACAAATAGCAAGGGCATTCAGACTAAAAGACCAATTGTCTGCCATTTACCAAACTTCATTCACATCATTGGAAACAGTACAGTTTTCAAACTGCTAAAGATATCCTATGACTAACTTACTGAAAAACAGTGCTCCTGCCTGGGATCTCAGTTCTATGAGTGAATCAAATGGGGAGCAAGTGTCTATTTAAGCTATTTTTAAAAGGTACTAATGATTGTTTGAACCTATAGGTGAAGAAGTGACTAGATGAATGATATCATATAACATGAGGATTCAAATATGAATCCTTGTTAAAAAATTATGGGACAAAATAGACAAAATGAATGCACATAGTGGACTCAAGATAATATCTCTCAGGAACATAACTTCTATCATAAAATAAGGTATGAAAATTTTTGTTTCAGTAATCATCTTTCCACACTCTCACTTATGCAAAAGCAAAGATTTATTTCATACAAGTTAGATTCTTTTAATATTTAATACTTAGAATTCTGATCTGAAACATACAGCTATAATTATTCTTTAAGCATTTTCAGGGTGTCTCTGGATGCAAAACACCTAGAATAAGGTCATGACTAATCCTTATTTTATAAGAAATATATTGAATATTGCTAACTTTAAGTTTATATCAAGATGCCTATTATTTATGTTCTGTCCTAGTTTTCACTGGGATTATATATATTTACAAGGGACTATATATATATATATATATATATATATGAAAAGTTCATAGCACTAAAGACATTCACATTATTATACAAACATTATTACCATCCATCTCCATTTTTTTCTGATTTTACCATATTAAACTCTATATCCATTGAACACCATCTCTCAGTTCTCTCTCCCCTAAATTGCTGGCAGCTACCATTCTACTTTTATGAATTTGGCTATTCCCTGAATCTCACATACTGGAATTAGACAATATTTACCCTTTTATGTCTGACATGTATCACTATACATAATTAATTCAAGATTTAACTATGTAGCATTTGTTAGAATTTCATTCCTTTATAAGGTTGAATAATATTCCATTGGATATATATATATATATATATATATATACAATATTCTGTCCATTTGTCAGTGAACATTTGAGTTAATAACACCTTTTAGCTATTATGAATAGGACTGCTATAAAAGCTCAGGGTAAAATCTCATTTATTCATCATTTACTACATTCTGTTTATTTATATTGATATTATGTATCCATTGGTGAATTATAAACTCCTTGAAGATTAGGTTCTTGCTGTTTATATATATATATGTTAATATATATGTTTATATATATGTATAACCACATGGCATCCTGCACAATTTTTAGACATATCCTATTCAATAAAGTTACTCATATTTTTCAAAGTATGTTTACTTTATTCTTTTTTAACTATACAATTTGGGTAATGTCTAATAGAATATATGAGCTAATTCTTTTGCAGGTATTTAAAAATAATGTTAAATTGCAAAATAAGATAGTATATACACATGCAAAAAATCTAGGTCTAAAATTTGAGTGTGCGTAGAAGAGAGCATCTTATTTCTGTGTCTTATTTTCTCTCTTGGAGAAATCACTATGCTTGATTCATTCATAGATATTCAATAAATAAATAGAAGCATATGGTTATTATAGTTGTTCTCATTTAAAGAGAATTAGATATTTTTCATACTAGTACTTTTTTTTTGAACTCCTATATAAGATTATACTTTGTGGTTGAACCATAATTATTTCACCAACCCACTACTGATCAACACTTAAATTGCTACATTTTTCCTTTACTATTAAACTGAAGTTTAATGTATATCTCTGTACTGTGTCACTTCACACATGTGCTGAAATACCTTGAGTATTTACCTAGAAGCAAAATTTATGGAAAAGGTTAGGTTATTGATGATGCAAAGTGGCTTATGTAGATATGATTAAACACATCTACAGACTCATTTTGGTAAGAGTTCTTACCAAGAGCTCAAGAGTTTAAGATTAGAAAATGTTTTTTTTTTCATTTCTTTGTAACAAAATAGTTTAAATATCAAATTTGAAATTTCTCTACAGTGTACTAGTTTTAAAATTTCTCTCAAAATTACTATAGACAAAAGGTCCCACAATCCTTATCATCTTCACTTATCTTATTTACTCTACCTCTTTCCTCTTTTGTGGCTATCACTACTCAGTCTTTCTCCTCTTTATTGCAATTTAAAACCCATTATGCTAGTGGAGTGCAAAACTATGATAAATGCCTACAAATCCAAATCTAGGGTATATTAACTGTGTAAGCAATGGGAGCTACGTGAAGTGTCATTTCTCATTATGCCTTATGTGGGTGAGAAAGATTTACAAGGAACTGTATTGCAAACAATTGTTTTTGTCAAAGCCTAATGTGACCAGGGCTTTATTTTCTTACTTTCTGTGACCTACTAAGAGAATGACTTTTAAGAAGTGCCATTTAAAACAGTCATCTTACTTTGAAAAAGGCTAGCTTGTGCTATAAATCAGAACACAACTTCCAAGTGAGAAGAACTTTATTCTTCTGAGTGATAAAAATAAGCTCCTTTGTATTATATATAATGGAAGGCAAGGCAAAGCATATAGGTTTCATATCTATAGAATGTATGTATTGTTGAAAGTCTGACCAACTTAACAATATGTGGGATGATCACTATTCCACAGCCCCTTATGTGTGTGTAGTAAATTATTAAAAATATAACAATAAGGCAGAAATGAAAATTACAAGGAATAAAATGTAACCATGCGCAGTTTATATATGTGATTCTCTTGGAACTTAAAAAATATATTTATATTTAACAATAATGTGGTATATATGTGGTAACAAAATTTTTTGAAGTTAATCCAAGATAAAATAAAAAGACTAGTATGACTCTGCTTCTGCTGCATTATTCATCTGAAAAGTATTGTCAAAAGTGCACATTTTTTCCTTTGGTAAAAATGAAATAGAAAGTGATCACTGCTGTGAAATTCTTCCTCTTCCTCTTCTTCCTTTGTATTTTTTTACAGTTTTCAAGAATGGTCAATAATGGGTTAATTGGGAGAAGTTTAACCGAAGTGTTGAAGTCTGTTACATTTAAATCCATGTGTCAGAGGGCTCTGGGTGGGCTGGCCTGAGGCCACCTCCCTTGGGCAGGCAGGCGGTTGCAGCCCCGCCTCCACGCGCTCAGCCAGACCTTCGCTTTGTGTGGTGGGCGGAGGATGGTCCCCTCCCAGGTGGGCACTGAGAGGGGGCAGCCGGAACCGGATAGGGTTCCGGGCGGCTTGCGGCTGTCTCGCTTTAACAGGTTGCAGCTCGGCCTCCTCGCGCTCAGTCACCTGCACGCAGACCCGGGGTGGGGGTGGGGGGCTGCCACCTCTTTCACTCTCACCCCAATTATTAGTCCTTAGAAAGAAAAATAAGTGATAATCCATTGGACCAACAGAATTGGTGAGGGACCGAGCAAAATATTGTGCACAAATACAAGTGGACTACAAGTGAAGGAACTGTGATAAAGACAAGATATATTGGACTGGGGAAATGATCATGGACATCACCTATCACAGAATCACACCTAAGGCCACACAATAAGTGGACGGGTCACAAAGCTAAGGACGGACACACAGCTCAAGAAAGCAAGGTGCCCCTCCCCAATCAATAGGAGAGGATGGTCACAGAGATGGGGCTGCAGGCCCACAAAAAGCTACAATGAAGGAGAGGAATTGATCTGCAAAGCTTTTCGGCAGATGCCCTCCACAACGAGTATCTTCTACATTGAATGGAATTGATTGAAGACCATCAACAAGAGAAAACACCAATAGATTTCAACGGAGAATGAATGGCTACCCAGTACAGAGATAAGACTGAACATTTACCAACAAGGCTTGCTATATTCTAGGATCACAGTCCCTCACCAAAGAAAAGAACATTAACATAGAATACGAAGTGACCAAAGGACTTAACATAGACAAAAAAACAGTAAGGAGAGAGGTCGGAGTGAACAGAGGGTGTTGTCAACGGTGGGTGGGGGAGAGGCTTTCCAATAATCATTTGCCTTTACTGTAAAATCTAAAGTATGAATAAAATAAATAAAAAAATAAATCCATATATCAAGAAATGCCAGTTTATTGAACTGCTTTCTCTAACTCAAAATCTTAGAATGGTAAGATTCCAGGAGACTAAAACAATCAAATCTCCTGTGGTTTGCAAGACAGTACTTTCATATTACTCTGACAAGGCATATGTACTTAAAGCCTGGTGATCATAACAAAAATCTAGAACGTTTCAAATTCCAGAATGTGCAGAAATTCATGGACCTACAGGAATTGAGCCAATGACAATAAGTCCTGCTTTCCTTATAGTCAAATATGCTGTTTGAATAACTGCAGAGTATTTCTCGGCATACACAGAAGGCATTGATAGCGACAAAAGCTGACAAGGATGTGGCGCATCAGAAACTCTCATTCATTTTAGGAGGATGGTAAATGAAAAAAAAATTTTAAAATAGAACCAAACATATTCTTACAATATGATATAGCAATTTCCTGGTTTTATATTTATATTCCAAATTAGTTGAAAACCTTTATCTATACAAAAACTGCATATTGCTGTTTATAGCACTTTATTTGTCAAAACTTGGAGGCACCAAGTTGTTATTCAGAATGGGGATAGATAAATAAAGCATGGTACATGCAGACATTAGAATATTATTCAATTTCTGAAAGAATGAGCTACCAAGACATGCAAAGAATCTTAAATGTATATTACTAAGTGAAAATAACCTATTGAAATTTTTGTAATCCTACCTTATGAAGTTCTGGAAAGGAGAAATATGACAATTTGAGAATGGGAACAGTGAAGTAAATTAGTGGTTGTCAGGGATTGGAGGGGAGAGGGCAGTAAAAAATGATAGCACAGATTTTCAGGCCAGTGAAAATATAGTATTCTCTCTGATACCACAATGGTGGCTATAGAACATTCTACACTTGTCCAAACCTATAGAAAGTACAACCCCCAGTGTGAACCCTAAAATATACAGTATATTTTGCATAGTGATGTGTAAGTGTAGGTTTATCAGTTGTAACCAATGTACTAATGGTGGGGAACTTTGTTAATTGGGGAAACTAAGCTTTTGTGTGATGAGGGGGGTATATGGTAAATCTCTGTACCATCTGCTCAATTTTTCTATAAACCTAAATTAATACAATATTTGATGGCGTGTCTAGAGAGAAAATATTTATGCAAAGTTGAGAATTTTTCCTTTGTTCTAACAAGTACATAAGCAAGTAAGCTCTATGTAAGTTCTAATAAGCACTTGCAGATACAGGTTGTAAAATTATTCCATTTTTCTTTTTCTAATTTATTACATGTTGTTCTTTTTCTAACTTTTAAAGAACATATTACCTCTTCTCTTCATTCACTTTGTTTCCTAACTTTGTAATCCTGCCCAGGAATATTTTTCTTTTATTTAGCTGTGTCTATTTTTCCCTAGATGTGCTTTTATATTTGTATTAATTTTTATTATAGTACATTGGTTTACAACACTGTGTAGGTTCACATTTCCTCACATGTATGTTTCTTGCACCACACCCACAACCCAAATATTCATAATCCTCTACTGTAGTTCACTGGACCCTTTCCTTCTTTTCCTTCCCCCACCTGCCCTCCCACTCTGGTTGTTTCAATTCTGTAGTCAGATTTCTAGTGTTTGGTTTTGTTTACCTATTGCTTTGTTATATTACTCTATATTACACATGTAAGTGAAATAATTAAGTACTGAGTTTTCTCCTTCTGCTATCTTTTGTTTAGCATAATGCTCTAAATCTAACCTGTTGTCACAAATGCCAAGTTTTTAATATATTTTTATAACCATGTAGTATTTCATTGTGTACAATACATTTTCTTAATCCATTCATCTAAATTATATAATTGTATCAGTAGTGGTAGAGAAAGCATTTTACAAAATTCAATATCTATTTATGATCAAAGCTCTCAGAAAATGAGGATAGAAAGAACATACTTTAACATTTAAAGGCCATATCTGAGAAACCCATAATTAGCATCATACTCAATGGTGGGAAATTGACTAGGAATTCTGCTCTCATCACATTACTGAGCTTAATATTAGAAGTTCTAACTAGGTCAATTAAGCAAATGAATGATATAAAATAATCCGAATTGAGGAAGAAGTGAAAATATCACTATTTACTGATGACATTATAATTTATACATGGAAAATTCCACTAAAAAACTATTGGAAACAATAAATCAGTACAGTTAAGTGGTACAAAATCAATAAGAAAAATCTCTTCATTCTTACAAGCAAATGATAATCTAGAAAATAAATCAAGAATCCCATATGCAGTCTCATTATTATAAAGAAAGGAATACCTAAGAATAAACAACAAAGGAGCTGAAAGACCTGGAAACTACAAGATATTATTTTTTCTATTTTAAAATACATATATATATATATATATTCACATCTTTGTATTCCCCAGGGTTCACCCACCACTTCCTCTCCCTGACCACTCCCACCCATCCCCCTGCCCTCAGTTGTGTACTTTAGTTTGGCTTGCTATCTTGTTTTGACTTTTCCTCTTGGCCTTTTGCTTGTTTTCCCTATCTCCCACATATTAATGAAACCACTTGGTTTCTGTCTTTTCTTTCTGACTTGTTTCTACTAATATTATTCTTCTAAGTCCATCCATGTTATCTCAAATTCATCAAATTTATCATTTTAAATTGATGAGTGATAATCCATTGTGTATATATACCACATCTTTATCATCCATTTATTGTTTTGGAACATTTGGGTTCTTCCCATATGCTTGCAATTATAAATACTGCTGCAGTAAGCATCCACGTGCAGGTGTCTCCTTGTATAAGTATTAAGATCTCCTTTGAGTAGATTCCCAGCAGAGCAATTGCTGGGTCAAATGGTAGTTCCATTTTTATTGGTTTGAAGGTTCTCCACACAGATATTCACAGTGGCTGGACCAGTTTACAATCCCACCAACAGAGTAGAGTGTTCTTTTCTCTCTGGATCTATGCCAGCACTTTTGCCTGTTTTTTTGATATGGGCCATTACTAGTGTAAGGTGGTATCTTATTGTGGTTTTGATTTGCATTTCCTTGATTGCCAGTGAGGTTAAGCAATTTTCATGTGCCCTTTGTATTTCCTCTTTGGAGAAGTGTCTTTTTAGTTCTCCCCATTTTTTGACTGGGTTTCTTGTTTTGTTTTTACTAAGTTGTGTGAGTTCCTTATGTATCATTGTTATCAAACCCTTATCACTTTTGTGGAGAATACAAACTTTTTCCCATTCGGTTGGGTTTCTTTGGTTTTGTTTATTGTCTCTTTTGCTGTACAGAGCTTTTTAGTTTGATGTAGTCCCTATTAAATGAAATAGATGAAAACAAAATGGAAGGATATTCCCTTGATCTGTTGTCTTAGCTCACTCACCTGCTCTGCCCATCACCCCTATACTTTATCTCCTCACCCACAAGCAAATAAAGATACATTTTGAAAAAGTATATTCCTTTTTACTTTAAACTTAATGAGAAAATTATCTGATAATATAATTTTTTACTTTATTGTTAAAAATAGAGCCACGTTCCCCAAATATTTATTGACCATTTGCTGTGGAACATCAACTGTGCAAGTGATTTCATTTTTCCCCAATAAAAATTATAAATGAGTTAAAAATATTTCATAGACTAGAAGAAAAATTCTAGTTTTTGATGATGTAAATAATCTTTAAAATATTTTTAAATATTTTTAACATTTTTAGACTTTATAATTTTTTTGGAAGTTATTCTAAGTTTCTAAAGTTTAGAATAAACTTTGTTCTATATCTGCTTTGTCCAGTATCTGCCTTTTCCATGTGGTGAAACAAAACTGATCAATGTGAAAAATACTGCTTTCTCCTTTAAGGTATAGAATGCATGAAGTTTCATGCGGATGTGAGACTCCTCAAATTACTGGTTTTTGTTAAGTTGCTTCTCAAATTAACTTTTGTAAAATTGCTAAGCTGAAATTCAAAATGGATAGATATTAATCGACCAATTTATTTTATGATCTAAAGTTTTATTTGAGGTTTCTGAATGTTGGTTTCTCTATTTCTGAGGAAAGGTTAATAGTTCATAACACATTGGTTTTTATAAGTCTTCATAATCATTCCAACTTTAATAACTCTAATGTTCAATAACTCTGTTTAAGTAGTGAAGATAAATTATAAAATATAATACAAAACATGTACTGATTGCAATAAATACAAAATATCTGCTAAAATTTACAAGATGTGAAAAGAAAATTACACTATTTATAGGACTTTATATGAAAGAATAAATAAATAAATTCAGTACATTTCTTTGGATAAATGTAACATTACAAGTATGTTGTTATTTTCAAAGCCAATACACAGATTTAATGTCATTCTGAGCTAAACATTTAAATGACTAAGATGTATTGGATGTCCTTGAGCATAGAATTTTATTATAATGTGAGATTTATTTGATTCTATCACATGAATTTAAATTAAACTTTGCTATTACTTATATGAGAAAATACTAAGCTTGAACCTAGCCTTTATTTACATGTAATAATATATTCTTGGTATCAATACAGTTCTGTAGTGTAGAAAGCTATTCATAAATGCTAGATGCTATTACATTTCTCTTTGTGACAGTTACATTCCAAGCATGCACACTTTGAAGTAAATTCAGCAGAAAGTGCAATGGATTAAAGGAAATGTTTGATTAGAAACAAACAAACAAACAAAAAAACCAAGTCAAATGGCAAGTGGAAAATGTGTTTCCTTTCCTTTGTAGGTTTTATTAGAATTAACTCAGAAAGTCTCTTATAATAGAGTAAATTACTAAAGTATTGAGTTGTACCTCTAGAAAGATCAGTTTTATTAGAAAACAGGCAATGATGAGGCAAAGGAATCCATATAGGATGAATGACTATCTACTGCAATATTACGTGTTGAAAAGTAATACTTAAATCTCCTACTTATTGATCACTTTGGTATAAACCAGACTTAGATAAAGCTTTAATAATGTAGCGTTTTTCTTATACATGAACAACACTCTTTGTGAACTGCTTGATGATAAAATAATTTTCAAGAATTATTCACTTAGATGTGGATTTTTAGCAAGAATAGCATCAATTAGGAAAAAAGATAAGTGGGGATGAATACAGTTTTTGTCATACCTGTTGTGTGTAGAGGAATGAAAACCTTCAGACTTTTGCTGATCTGCACACATTTGCAGTCACTACATGATCCTGTGAGACTTTCTTTTTCTGAACTGTTTGACATTTGACCTCTTCATTGTGCATGTGATGAACAAATATTTTCATTTTTAATCTAAAATTGAAGTGGATAATTGCTGATTTTTGCCTGTTTTCAAAAAAATGTGAACTGACTGCAAATTTTCTACTCAATTGTATACTAACTTGGGTGTAAAATTTGTGCAAAATTTTCACAGTTGACTTATTTTTATCTTCCTGGAGAAAAATGGATTATGATAACAAAAACTTGTGATTCCAAAACAGTGAATATTGACAGTTTTTTACAGTTTGACCTGATAACTGTAGGGAGCACTGTAATCATATGTAGGCTTTTGTGGTTTCTCTTCAACAGAGTGAGAGGCTCTCAAAGTTAGCTTGTTAGTTGATATTTTTCTTAAGATTGGACACTTCCATTGAACATTGCATTTCAAATATATGAATATTTTTACCTGATAAAATCATTTTGATTAAAAAGAAACTATTGGATGAAAAAAAGTGACAAAAGTTGAGTGACACTGAGATTCCTATGACTCAGTAGTATAGTATAGGAAAAAAGAGAAACATTACATTTCTTCTTTCACTAATAAAAACACTTTGTAAAAGTTTTTTTGAGATATTGAAAGAGACTCTCTACAGGATTCTTTCATTCCACTGATGCCCAAATACCTTAACCCTTTGACAACTTGAATATCCAACCAGACTTCTTATTTTGTTACACTCTAAACATTCTATTCATTCTGATCATCTTGATGTACTTATGGAACAGAAAGAAAAGAAATGAAAATGTCCAGCATATTAATTCATAGGTCCACTAGAAATTGGAAATAAACTTTTACAATTTTCCATTCTTTGAGAAAAGTTGACCTCCTTTATAATTTGTTAGGAAAGTGATTAGGAAAACTTTGTTTTTGACAAAGGAAACTTTGTTTTTTGCAATTGTACCAACAGAAGACTAACTGCATTCTTTTTTAAAAAAAATTTTGTAGCTTCAAAAGATTTATAGCTGCATTAATAAAAAAATTGCATTTTTTATTCATTGCATGTATATATCTGTATATATATATGTCTGTACATTTATATATCCACATATATGTCTGTATATATATCTGTATATATATCAACGATGTTATATATATATATATATAAAGCATCATTGTCTGTCCCCAGGTTCTCCATTCACATGAATGTTCTCCATTCACCCATGAATGATCTCAGTCTTTTGTGCCCTCCCCCTCCCCCTGTTTTTTTCCTCTTCCCCCTCTCTCGGTGATGTTTCAGTTCTATATTTTTGGCAGTTTTATATTTTTCATTTGTTTGTCTTTCTTAACTCCCACATATAAGTTAGACCATCACATATTTCTCTTTTTCTTTCTGGCTTATTTCTGCTAAGATGACCAACTGTATTCTTAATTAGTAACTCAAATCCATGAGCTTAGTATGGGTTAGCTTCTTCTGAGAAGGAACTGAAATGGAAAGAAAAAGACTGGAATGGAAATTAAAGTGATCTGAATGTTCAAAGAAATACAGAGCAAAAGCAAACTTAGAAATGATCAAATCCATGTTTTCCTTTCCTTTTTGGATGAGGGGTTGAGGTGTATAAAAAGATGGTGATTATCTCTGGATCATTCAACTAGTTTTGGTGCCATGGCAACCAAATAATATCCTCTGATCTTACATCTTGTGCTAAGGAATACTAGAACGTTCTGGAAACTTTCTGAGAAATCTGTAGTTGACTTACAGGATATGCATCAGGAGATGAATTTTAATCATTCTAATTGTAACAACTTGATATCATGGAACTTGATAAGTTGCTACATCTCCACAAATTTTCTAGGTTTCCCTTTTCCTAGTAAGTAGAACGCTGATCTGGTCGGTATTTGGAACATGCCAATTCCCTATGTTGTTTAAACCTGTATAAGTAACAACTGTCAAGATGTTCCTGACTTCTTGAACTGTTCCTTCTTGGACAGTCCCTTAGAGATGTCAACTAGACTGCCTTTAGTTATGATCAAAGGGAGCTCCAACTTCTAAATTCATAGGCTATTTAGAATATTTAGAGGCTATTTAGAATCTGGTTGAGAATGCTTAGGCACCACCCTCTTAAAGCTCTATCATTAACTTGAATTTTGCACTAATTTGAGATAGGTTGACTTTGAAAGAGCAGATGAAGATTACTGAGTGGTTCAAGTCTCCTCTTCTGCATAAATCTTCCCCCACCCCACCTCTGACCCCCTCAAGCTGTTGCCCAGTCTCACTTCCTACTAGGTTTTGAAGCTATAAATCTTGGCTTCAATCTAACTCTCACTGAATATTGAGCACAAGAGCACTCCCAAATTCTCAACTAAGCAGCAGCAGCATTTCTTTTACATTTTATTTATACACAATAATAATATGGCCATACCTTTTCACAAAATCTCTATAAGCCATAGTTGAATCAACTTTTATTCTCACATGTTTAAAATCATTTGTTTTCATTGTGTTCTTTAGAAAGTGTTTCATTCTCATTTGAATCTAGGGAAAGAAGTAAAATTTCTAAATGCATTCCATTGTTTTAAGGTTTTCTTTATAGGATAATTGGTGGTAAAAATTATTTCTAACAGTAAGTTTTAATCAGAATGATAGGAAGTGAAATATTTTATCTTGTCATCGAAGACTAACTGCCTAATACCAGGCATTTTACAAGTGATGCTACAGGCAGTGATCCCAAATTAGAGACTGGAGGAGGGTTGATCTGTAGTGTTCTTGACAACCCACTTGGTATGAAGCTCTAAACCAGCTTACTGGGTTCCAAGGGAAAGTTTTAACTAAAATGTCTATCGTACTGTTATATTCAGTTAATAGGTAACTCAAGTCTATCTCTGGAGAAGCTGTTTTACTGGGCAAATATACCTGTCAGGGGTATCCTCTCCATCTAAATATATCTCTTCTCCTCACCCCCATATAAAATTCTACATATAAAACAGTATTTTCCCTCACAAAAGTGACTTAATTTATCTTCAAAAATAACTGCCCTGTGCTTCCAAATGCTCAGTGATAAATGAGGTTGGAATGCAGATGTGTATTCTCTGTTAAGTTAGAAGCATCTTGACAGAGTTTCTATAGGATCTCTAACATCTCTATTTAAAGAAACATAGACATGTCTTTCCTGTTATTTTTAGAGACATGGGATTTCTAAGAGATTACCTTTTCCTTGACAATGACACTAAATTTACAATAACATTGAAAGTAAGAAATGAAATAGAAACTATTCAGAAAGTAGAACAATAGCCAACTAAGAGAAAACAAATTTTAGAGAAGTCTCTGGCATCATCAAAAAGAATTTATTCTCTTATTGGTAATCCCATAAATAAAATTAAAAGTACTTTTGGCTTACTATTTTGATAAAAGTGTAAACAAAAGTGCTATCCACTGTTGTTGAGAGAAGTTGATGTTCTTAAAATAGTCTAAGGGCTAATTTGGCAGTAGACTAGTCTTAGAAAGTCTCCTAAGGGGAAAATAATTCACAGAAATTTTCATAGAAATATTTTATACTATTTTTATTTATAATATAGTTATATATTGCATTTGTATTATATAAATAGGAAATATTTATATTTATAAACACAAATATAAATTTCATATAAAATATAGAAATATAAAAATATATATTAAACAATATCAAAATATATAAAAAAATTCTTCTCTTAACTTTGTTTTGATATTTAAGGCTCTTGAATAAGTGAAAGACCTTTATGTTAAATTACTTCTGTTTCTCATGGTGAGAAATTATTTCATGGTAAATATAGGGTTTCATATTATTTGTTAAAGAGTTTTCAGATATCTTTCTATATTACATTTCTGATATTCTGATTTTTTTCCCCAGTGTGATGGCCAGTCTTGGTGATATATTCTGTGAGAGAACTCTACCATATAAAATCCTGTGATCTCCACTGCTGCCACTCTGTGCTGTGTGTGTGAATATGTGCATGAGTATGTATATGTGCATGTATATGTGCATGTGTGTGTGGTGTAATGGGGAGTGGTTTCAGTTTTCCATATGTTGAGAATTGAAGAGAGATTATTTCTTGTGTAGAATGCAAGATGATGGTGAAATTTTGTCCTAGACATGGTAGAACCATAAACTGAGACAGGTTTTACCAAATGGTTTTACACTAATAAGATTAATCTTATAACTGGTACAAGTTATTTTGGAAACCTACTTCCTCCAACTTTGTCTCTCTAGAGCCCTCTACTAAGGGTATCTTTCTCAAGATTATCATTACAATCACTTTAGAGGAAAAGACTTTCAAGAATTTCCTTGTTTATCATTGAGCATAAGTGAAGGGTACATTCAACAGGAAACAAATCAATAACTGGTACCTAAATTATACTATAAACCAATTAACTCTGTCCTATTAAGATGAAATTATTCCCATCAGATTTTGTCTAAAGAGGTGACAGATTAACAGGGAATGGTATTTTAGCTGATTAGGCATACAATTAATGTTGCTTCACCTTTAGTAATTGTGATAGTGTTTGAATATACATACATCCAATTTTGTTTATGGATTATGTGCTTAGCACCATTTGGTGTGTTGGTTTATTCTAAAGCAGAGAAAATCTCCTTTGTAAAGTGTGCTATCAAAAATACATTTGAACCACCCATACAATCTTTCTGTAGCCTTTAAGTTTTTTATAGTTATTATTTATTGATGCTTTGTCTCTTCATTAATCTCTCTCAAGAAATCCACTATTTCCTTTTCAGTAAGCAACATGGACCCATGGAAGCTGCAAGCACTTCAACATTTCCGTGGGACCTCAAATTTATATTCCTTTGAGGTACATGACCTTCATTCTTTTATGCTTTAGAGAAAGCATCTGGGTAAGGTTTCTCACAGATTTGATCAAATATACTGCTCATCGAAGTTGTCAAACCCTATCAATAAAATTTAATTTTCGGTGATTTTTTTTCCTTCAAGGTTATAAAAATACTTATAGTCTAGGGACCCTACTGTATCTATCTGTATCTTGTTATTCTGTGCTACTTTCATTTTCCTACCCCTTTGTGTTCATGACTCAGGGTTCTATTCTGTCCATGATTTGACCTCATCAACCACATGGGTCCAGTAACTACTTGCCTGCTTTCACTATAGCTGCTGCACAAAATTACTGTAAAGTAGAGGAATTAATTTGAGTTCTAGACCTGCATTCTATTTACTGTGCTATTTCTTATAAGTGGAAAAAAATTTATGTATTTGGAAATGCTTTTCACAAATCTATAAAAATTATAAATGCTATGCAGGGATAATGCATGACAATACTGAGGATGACTGCTGATTTTGAAAGCTAGGATATTTATGGATACAGTGGGCAAACCCTCTAGATTAAAAATTTCCAGAGAACTTCCACATTAAAATTTTGCTTTATTTCCTAGGAGGAATAGTTCAAATTCTTAGCTCTTCTCTCCTGCTGCTCCTTTTTATTGTGAAATGTCATCCATGACATTTTCATGGGATCTATGTAAAATAGAAGATAATACAATTTTAGAACAGGTAGGTTCTGGGTCAATTTCACTGCCTCCTTTCTTGGTAAGTTTCCAATTTAATAAGAGTGAAATATGTATATATTGATTTTTAAAAGACAGCAAGCAAAATGAGAAGTTATAATTTAATAGATCCTAGAATTATTGAAGAGGAATTCAGATTGACATTGATTATCTCTGAGATTAAAAAAAGAGTGGAAAATATATTTGAGAACACCCCATTTCACGTTGACCAAACATTAAAAGCTTTTTAAAATTCATAAATGGATTTCATAATAGACTTTTATGTATGTATATATACATACATACATAAATATATATACACATACATAAATATACATACATACATAAATATATATATGGATAATAGGTCTACCTTTAGTGAGCAAAAATTTATCAAGCCCTGTTTTATTCTTGGTTCTAAACTGTTTTAATCCTCACAAACATTTGAGGCAGATATAGTTATTTCCAATTTCTAATGAGAAATCTAAATGCAGGTTAACACTTTATGCAAGGAGACAAAATTATAAAGATTATATCAGATCATTCTTTGGTTATATTTCCTTTGCTTTAACCATTTTAAATACAGGAAATAGTGATTGTGAATATGAAATAATATGAAATAATGTGTCAAATTATAGTGTAGAAACTGCCTTCTGTAAGACAATAATTCTCTAGTCAAAATAATGTATACAGATTCTCGTTTAAGGAAGATTTGACTTATGAAATTTCCATATACTTAAATTTATTTGATGTTAAAATGCAAAAAATTAAAATGAAGAGTAAAAAAAAAGACTTTTTGTCTTCTATGTTCAGAGTACCTACATGTTTCATGTCCACTCAATTTTCTCATTCCTTTATTTTACTTGGAATTTTGAGAGACTATTTTAATTACTATATTGTGTGTTATATATCCTTTATCTGTCATGTACACATTATTCAACATACTAAGGATAACCGTACAGATTATTTTTTTATCTTAATACATATGTATTGTTTAGAAATTCAGATGAATTGTAAACATGGCAACAAAAATGCAGTTTATGTTTTTCCCTTACCATTCCAGGGATCCACTTCTAAATCACTTTGTATTCACCTTCTATGACAGACTACAAGAAGTCTGCATAATTTCCTTGCTTCTTTTTTTATCAATGAAATCTCAGTTTTATTGAAGTTGACACTATATTTATCTAAGAAAATACATTTCCAGTTTATCTTGCAAAAGAGAATCCTCATCTCATTGTCAGAAAATTAAGTTTTAAATTTGTTTTGGGAAACTCTTGGCTTTTTGCCTTCATTCTTCCAATAAGCTCGGATGCAGAGGTGATGGCTAAAGCTATCACAGACTTTGTGGTTAACCTGAGAGAAAGGATAGAGGTTCACAGAAATCTTGGACATTACATCATTGAACTGCTGTCCAGGCCTGTACTGAGAGTTTCTGGAATTCTTATAGATGAGAATAAAAAATTGCACTTGTTTAAGATAACATTAATTGCAAAAGGAGTGTTTAAATTAGTTAATACTTAAATTAATAAGTCTAGTAATCATTTCTAGAAATATGTTTTTTCTACTATGTTTTGATTTACCAAATTTAGATATTAACTAATTTACTTCCTAATATGGAAAGCTTAATTCTTTTTTATACCTCAAATTATATTATCTTTTCAATATTTTTATATTTAAATTGTTCATCCATGTAAATTTTCATTGACTTCCAGAAGTTATTTTCCTTCCGTTGTTATTAGCCCATATTGTATACTAGTCTCAGCTTTTAGATAAATTTACATCTATATTTCTTGCTGTAGCAAGACCGCAAGATAATTATATTAATTAGTTAATTAATTAATTGCAAAGATTACAGAAAATATTTAGTATGGTCATACTTTGAAAAAATAAAAATACCCTCTTCTTAACTACATCTATAAAAATATATAGGGCATATGTTTACTAAAATTTTCACAGGTGTTATTTTGGGAATTGCAATTAATTTTATTTTCATACATTATCTACTGACTTAATATTTTACTATGCTTGTGTTTTATAAAAGCTTTGATAAAACTAGCTCCATTTTGAAAGAAAACAGTTGCTTTATAGAAACCAACTCTGTAATGCAATTGACAAAAGCTGATTTATTCAGCAGACTTTATTAAATGTTAACAAATACGAAAAGCAAAATATTAGAGAGGGCATACAGACAAAAAGGAGAGATTAAATTTCCAAAACCCTGCCCAAAAGAAATGTAGTTATTTCCATAACTTATCAGACCAACTTTTCAACAGCTAAGTTCCTGCTACCATGTGGTGGCCTTATTCTTTGCCAAATGGGAGATGTCTTAAGAACATTTGAGTCATCCACTACCAAAACACATCTCTTAGGGATGCCCTCCCATCGTGACAGTAGACCTCCTCCTTTTCCACAGATAAAACTCCGCATGATCTCATCCTTTTTGCCCCAGAATGTTTCCTCACCTCTTTCACTGAAGTGCAGGTTACTATCTCAGATGCGATGTAGGGTTCTTTGTATGATTTTCCAGTACTAGAATCATAGCATGTAGTAATTCAGTCACTTAATTTAACATTCAAAATCTAGCCCAACAATTTTCAAACTGTATGACTTTGGAAAAATTACTTCACTGACAGCCAACTTAATCATGTAAAATATGCACTAGAATTCCTGGTGCACAACAAACACAGAATTAAGGGAGGTGTTATAGGAACTTGTTCACACTGTGAAATAGGAGACATTAATGGCTTTTTGCTTTATACCAAAAAAAGCTATAATGATTCAATAATAACATATTCTCCATAGCACTCTCATCTGTTCTCCATTTTGAGCCAGGACATGTATTTAGGACACAACTGAATGACACTGGACAAACCATCTGAAGATCTATATCCATTGTTTCAATCCATTTAACTTTAACACTGCTGACTTTACATATGGTAGAGTTTCTATGTCTCCAGAAACCTCCATTAACCCTTCCCTCCCTCTCTTTCTTCCTCTTAGCTTTCCTCTCCTTTTCTTTCACCATGTCTGTATGTCCCACATCTATTTTGTACTTGTGTTAAGTTACAGAACAAAAATTTAACTATTCAACAAGCTTTTTAACTATAAACAGAATTTTCTCTAATCATTGCTACTAAACAAGTTACACAAAACTTAGTGGGTTAACATATAATTTATCTTGTTATAATTATGCAGTTTACATTGGGGTCAGTAGAGAAAGTGTGCCTAGCTAAAATGACTTAGTTTAGGGCTGGAGTATTTGTCTGCATTTTGGTTCATTTATATGACTGGATGACAATGATGTTGGTCATTGATCATTGATGGAGCTAGATTATAGCTGGAATAATTTCCCCTCTTAGGTATTTCTCCATGTGATTTCATCTCCTTCCCATTATTCTGGTTGAGTTCCAGGGAGATTATTTTGAGACAGTAGGGTAAATGCTGTACCATCTTTTATGAACTAACTTCAGAAGTCATATATAGTTATTTTCCACTATACTCTAAATATTGAGACTGCCACCAAGACTCACTCAGGTTTAATAAGAGGGAACAAAGACTCCATTGTATGATGAGTGAAAAGATTGTGAAAGATTAAAGAGGATGGAAAATACTGCTACAGCTAGGTTGATTACAAAGACAGACACATTTCATAGTGTCATGGAGCTTTTTGTCAAGTAGGAATTTTACAAGTGAGCAGTCACTCATGATGGTGTCATCATATGACAGGGAAGGCATTGTTCCATGGATCCCAGAGCCTGAAGACATCCTGGAGGAAGTGACAGTCAGGCTGAGATCTAAAAAGATGAGTAGGAGTCAGAAGTTTAGGTTTGAGTGGTCTTAATGACTTCTCTACCACCAGGATGCTATTTTTCATTGTATCCTTTAAGATCTGTAATTCTGACTCCTATAAAAATAATGCTCTTAGTAATGGCAGCAATTCATAGAGACTAACTTAAGTTGACCACCTCCATGAGTCAGATGTTGTATGTACTATCCACTTTCTTTGTATTCTTTATTTAAACTGCTTGGTGATTTTAACAAGTGGGTACTATCTCCTTTTGTATAACCGAACTGCAGTTTAACATGAAATCTGTGAATGTATGATGTAAACTTGGGCCTGCCTGCCTTGTGGCTTCATTTAGGAACAACTTCATATTCACAATACTCACTCTACTTTAAGAAATATGTGAGTTCTCGGGAAAATTTAAGACTGTCAGCAGAACTGGAGCATAGAACAAGATTGGGGGAGGGATGGGCACAAGGGATTAAGATACGGTTCACAAGTGATAAGGTAGTGGGAGAACCTTGGGGTAGACAATGATGTAAAAAAATATATATATATATGTGTGTGTGTGTACGTGTGTGCAATCAATTAAAAAATGATAAAATTAAAAAAAATGTGAGGGCCTCAGTGGTGTAACATTTTGATAACCAAAATACTACTGATTAGAATATAATAACACCTAATACTTACTAAATGCTGACTCTATGCCAGAGTCATATACTGTACATATTTTAGCTATACTGTACATATTTTAGCTAATTTATCAGTTCTGTGTGAAATAATTCATCAAAGTACTTTCCTGAAATTGTGAGCACAATTTGACAGTGGTAGTTAGAGATGTGAACAGTGGATAAAGTACGTAAAGAGGTAGAATAGGGACATGGTGACAGTAGTGGGAGTGGAGGACATAGGAAAAGAAATGGGGATCACACACAAAACAGCTCACAATTTTGCTTCAACTCTTTTAAGAGTAATAAAGACCAATGACCACCAGCCTTGTGACCAAAACTTCTCAAGGTTTCAACAGTGGTCATCCTGGTAAAGAAATCTCCCCAGGATCAGAAAGCAGGAAGAAAGTGTATAAAACTTCCCAGCTGCTGCACCAGATCTTCACTGTGATTCATTTCCTTTTTATTCCCAGCTCTGTGTGATGGTGTCTGAATTATTTGCTAACATGAACTTTAACCCTCTTACTAGACAGTAAGGGGCTTGCACAGTTCTCATAAAAAGCTAGAGTAGATTATCTTTAGGATTAAAAACAACGTAGTCTAAGATTGGTAACATAGTTTTTGGAGCCCAATCCAAAATGAAAGTGTGGTGCCTCTTGTTAAAACATTGTAAGACCTTGAAGGTGACAGCTGTGGTGCTTTCAACCCACCCAAGGGCTCTTGGCAACTACACAGGCCACATGCTCATGACACTGTCCCTGCCCTGGTCTTGGCAAGTTGCACGTTCCATACATCTCTTGTGCCTCAGCTGAACATAAAGAATATTTGATTCTGAGTTCAAAACTATGTGAATTTAAGTTGGAATGATAACATTAGTACCTGCTACAACTGACTTTGAGAAAAGACTCTGGATCAATCCTAGGGGTCTATTGGAGACAGTAAACTTCCTTTTAATTAAGAGGATGACATCTTTTCCGGTGTTGACACTCTAAGTTATTTGGGAGAGTTTAGAACTTTGTGGGACCTGCCTAGTAATATATTTCTCATAGCATATGACATGTTTAATGTAGAGAAGCAAGGACATTGTTAATAGCTTGAAACCTTCCACTCTTAGATTTTGCTGATCCCTGGGTTCCCCTGCCAGATACAATGTAATGGCTGCTACTCACTGTGAGTTATATCTCTCACTTTTTAATGTGGATGGCTGCTTTCCAGGTGACCTCTGCAGTAGTGAAAGAATTCCTGTAGACTTTACAGATAATTTAGAATAAAATGTACTTGGGCTTTTAATCAGGCCAGAGATTGGGGAGTGCTGTGAATGGAATATAGGGAATAGACTCCATATTAAAAAAATCTCTTCTAGGGACACATACTGTGTCCAATTTATCTAAAATAGTTACCTGCTTGAGTCTTGTTTCCAACTGACTTTGTTTAAATATGCAAGGGTACAAAATATTGACTATCTAATTACAGTTCAATGGCCTGCATTGCACAACATCTCTAATCATGCAATTAGTATTCCTCTTGCTTCTCAACTAAATTATATACTTCTCAAGTACCATGTTTTATAAGAACTTATTTTCCTAATATAACAGAATGTTAAAATCAAATTATTCTGCAGGTCATTTATTTCTGTTCTTCCCAAGAAACATCTGTAGACTTGGTTTTCCATAAAAGTGCTGTGATAAATTTGGGCTGCTGAGATGACTAGATCTTGATTCTCACCCCTCAAGGAGTTTTACAGTCTGGAGAGGAGGAAAAATAAAACCAATATTGAAATATGAGAGAAGGCCTGATCTGATATGAAATCTGTATCATGGGAACTTAGAGGGGAGAACTGATAATTAATTTAAATATAATTAATTCAATTATAATTATGATTTCTACTGTTTGACTGGTACTTTAACAAGTGTAGAGGATAAAACAGCAAAGATAATCCATATCCATATCAGTCTATATCATTTATATCTATTTGTATCTATGATCCACCCTATTGGGGAGAATGATAGCAAACGATAGTTATTCCTGGAGGAATGAGACACTGTCATACAGGAGATGATGGCTGAAATGGGTCTTTTAGTTTGAATAGATTCTTGCTGGGCCAGTAGGAAACAAGAAAAAAGGAACAGAGGAGAGAGCAGGTTTTTGGTTTTTATTTATTAATTATTCTTTTTGTCACACATCTCATCCAACATAGCTATTAATAGTGTTTACTAGTGTTTAGTGGTCATACTATAAACTGTCTTAGTTTTCACTGATAATGAAATTCTCAGTTAGCTGTGGTAATTTCTTTCTATGGCATTGCTTATTTTTAATACTCCAGCTTTTTCTCAATTTTAGCATACAGAATAGCTGTATTTCTGTCCATTTCCCCTATATTATTCTCTGGGAGTTTTGTTCATTCTCTTACATTCTTAATGGCATGTTTAGTGATTCATTTAAAACTACTGTCCTTGGACTTTGCAGAGGATTACATGTGTGGGGGAGGAAAAGCGGGAGGGTGGTGAGGGTATCTTGGAACAAATTCTCCCTCTGTAAGACTAACAGGTCCTCTGGTCTCTGCTAAAATTTTTCCTGCTGCCAAATAGATACTAAATATGTGGTCCTAGCAGCATAGATCAAGTAGGTGAACTTTTGGGGATATGAGAGATTTTGCATTTGTAATGTCAGCAGAGGGAAATGGGAGCTATAAAGTTCCTACTTATCATTAGTGTCACGTTTCCAACAGACTTCAGTAATGTGAGTGAATCTATATCCCAGAGAGATTTGGAGTCTTTCTAGCTATTAGATTTTACATTTTAATGATAACTTTGTTGAACTAGCTTAGCCAGCAACAACGCCTGTAGGATGGGACCTACACGTAAACCAAGGGGAAAATCAATATAAATCCTTTGGAAAAAATATGTATGTCTGATTTTCCAAATGGTTGTTATTTTAAGCATTTCAAGTTCCCATTTACCCCAAAACAAGTGTTCTATTTTGGAGGTGAGTTAGTTGAGATGGCTTGCATTTTGTTGCATTTATGAAAAACAAAGGATCTAGAACCATCTATGTTCAAATCTCAGCTCTAACATCAATTAGTGGTGTTCATTTAAGTGAGCAACCTATTCTCTCTGGTACTCAGGGCTTTTATTTGTTTTGGTCCTAAAATAGTGCATTAATACCTGCCTATTAAGTGCTGTGTGATCATAAAAGAGTACAGAGTATATAGTGATAAAATTTTCATTTGTTTAATGAAACTCTTGATGTATAAATTTTACTTTTTAGTCCCCTTATGTTGTCTATTGAGATATCATATTTAACTCACAGAAATTGCAATAAGAAGAGTTTTTAATTCTGTATTTGGGCTAATTTTGTATATGTGCCAGAGATTATCAAGGTCTAGTTATTTCTCTGATCCTTTGATTAAATAATTCATTATTTAATAATCCATCCATTTTCTTCTTTTTTAAACCATTTAATGTGCTTTCCCTAAGTTGCTTGGTCTTGGATGCTTCAGTGTTCAAATCTATGAAAAGGTATTGATACCAATAGCTAAGTTACTCCATAAATTACTCAGACAATCAAGTGAAATACTGTGGACCTACCAAAAAGGATTATCCTACCTCAAGAACAATAGCAACAATTTCAACAAAATGAAATTCAGATTGCATGAAACTCAGAACACACTGAAAGATTGGATGATAAAGAGAGGTCAGCTTTCAGAAGAGAATGAGGTTGTCTGTGGATGGGTTGGAAAAGGGTGGATCTACTACACTGTGTCAGAGAAGGGACAAAGTTTGAGTGCTCTTCTGAGTATCACAGGGTGTCTGAAATGGGGAAGAGACACCAGCCTTGCTATGATTGATTGACAGCCAGGATTGAGTCTGAGAAGTATTTCTTTTCTTTTGGGGGAGGAAGATGAAAGGGTATGTTTTCAGACTTGGATCACAGCACTGGCAAGTGATTTATCCTGATAGCCCAGTTTCAGTGTCCAGTCAATCACCTGCTAAGTGGTGCTGTTGACACATGTTCTAGAGTCATCATTGTCACAGGGTGGGATGATGCGTTAGTACCATTCTACAAAAGACTGGCAATTGGTTCTGAAATATCTACTTAAAGCTGAAGAAAAACTCAGGTGAGGGCTAATGTTCCATCATTCTAGCTGGAGGTGGCTGAGCCATAGACGAATGATACTGTAATATTTTCTATCCTGACACTATACCCCTATTCTGTTGAATATTTACAATAATACAAAATAGTTAGAAAAAGGAACAAAAAAGTCTTGGTGAAATACTTCTTGAAAAGAATATTTTAAAAGTTTCTCCAACTGCTTAACCCTTTCTAGTCTTTTCCTCATTCTCTCCCATACCATCTCTCCTTACTATACATATATATACATACATATATACATATATATACATATGTATACATATACACACATATACATATATACATACATACATATGTATATATGTATATATATATATACACAAGGACACATGAAGGGGGAAAGGAGGGAGAGAGAGAGAGAGAACCTGTTTCTCTTCAAGTGCCATAGTCTACTGAAGCAGATACTTGGCTAAACAGAAGTTATCTTTCCCCATCCTTGGCATGTAGTTGTAATGAGGAGAGGAATCTGATGGGATCAGCATTTACTGTGTGGTAAGGGTTAGGGGCTAGAATTGAAAAGGGACAAACCCAAAGAGGAGTCTTGGGGCATGGCTGTTCCTCTTATACAACTAGTTAATAAACCAGTTCATATGAAAAATGACAGTGCTGTTGTTAACTCCGCTTCTACCTATGAAGAGACTAACTGTACCGTACTAACTAGTACTGTACCTTAGTTAATACCCATAATTAATGACCCACTTTGAAATTCAGATGACTTGTCTGGGATATGTATTGATTCTGTTGGATTTTGGGATACTAGCTAGAAATTATTTCTAAAAGGAGGTTACTTATTGTCTTGTTTTGAATTCCACTGGATTGTTTCTTTTTTGTGCTAATGTCTTAGGATCATGCAGACCTCAATCTTGGGACCCCTGAGAGACTGAATATTTAGTAAGTGCCAAAAACCTTATTCATTCATCTATTCTTTTCTCTGATTTCTAAAATTTCCAGGTTAAGAGGAAACTAGCTTCTTTCATAATGTGTTCCTTTTCACTCCTTTGGTGGAGTTAGGTATGAGGGACTTGTGTTATAATTTCAGGTCCCGAAAGCCCTTATCTTCCCCTTTAAAGCCCAGTTTTGTCTCTTAAAGGTCCAGTGTTAAATTTGGTCCTTCATACCCTGGAATCTGTTAAGGAGCAGACACTGTCAGCAGTTAGAGCACTAAACAGGTGTTCTTCATTTACATTTTGACGTCAGAATGTTACTGAACCCAAGCTCTCAGCCTCTTGCCAATCATAAGTCAAACACAGAGACAAGAGCTGCTGTCAGGAGAGCAAGGTTTATTAAGAATAAACCTTGGTGTTTCTGGGAGATGACAGACTCCAGTTCTTGAAAAACCACCTCCCATCTTGGGGCTTACTTTATGGTTTTTAAAAAAATGAAAAAAACAAAAACAAAAACAAAAAACCAAACCACACAACACTTGAATTTAGGCACTGTTACCTAACTGATGCCATTTGGGTGAATCTCACTGGTGCCTAGGGAAGTCTGGATCTTGTCCTCTTGATTCATTAACAAAAACTGAGTTAACAAAAACTGAGCCGGGGAATGCTGGAGTTTTGCTTAAGATCTTTCAGGGAAGTTGATATGTTAATGATTTAAAAATACTCTAAAGGTTATGGTATTGGCTAATTGAAGCAAAGGCCTTTCCCTCAGCTACATTTTGGTTTTGCACTTTCATAAATGAAATAATTCGATTTAGCTGGCAGGTAAGAGATTTAAACTGTGTTGGCCTTTTCTTTATTCCTCCCCAATTTTTTTTATAACTAGTCTATTTAACAAATCAAACAAGAATATTTCTGTGGAAATGAATCTGATTATTTTAGGCTTAGTAACCTGTTACTTAAATATAATGTTAAATTGCCATGGTCTATCAAGTCCTTCCTTTTTACTATGTTAATTGATTATACAGGCAATACAAGAATAACTCATAGCCATAAATAAAGCAATGGTAATATATAATGACAAAGCACAAAGAAAAAAAATCCAACATTCAGTAACAAATCAAAATTCATTGTAATGATAGATAAAATGTTTTACTTTATGTCCTTAACTGGGGAAATTTGCTGCCTTATTTTCTTCATTAAAGGATTTCCTTATTGTTTTTCCTTCCCTTATTATAAGATTTAAATCTTCTTCTTTTAAGAATACCTTATTTCTCTGAATTAACAACACCTCTAAAGCATCTACATTTTTCCTCTCACTCTCTTTTTTAGTAATTGCAATTTAACAAAAAACTTTTTTAATATTTAATTTTTTAAATTTATATATATGTTTCACTAATTAAAAGCTTCTACAGATGAAATCTTAGCACTCTATCTACTGAAGGATTTTGTTGAAAATTTCTAATTGATTTTAAAAAATGCAAACAAATTCTGGAGGATTTGTCCTTTTAAAAGATGAGTAATGCTTTAGAATACTTAAGTTGGTTTACGAGACAGTTCTTCAGAGCTCACACACTTCCAAAATCCAAATGATGATGTACAACAATATGTACATTGCCACTCTAAAGCATTTCAATGAACTCAACCTCAGTTAGATCTTAAAAATTCATCATTTATTTATGTGTGACTTTTCGTCAGTTTTGTCAACTCTAACTTCTGTCCCCCTCAGATTTATTAAGTTATAACTGACATATAATGTACAAATTGAAAGTGCACAATGTGCTGTTTTGATGAATCCTATGATTAGTACTGCAACATGAGCAAACACCTTTATTTTAAAAATTTATTTATTTTTTATTTTTCTTATTGTTTGTATACATAGCTCGTGTTTGTAGGCAGGGTCCTCCCCATCCTTGTTCCTCCCCTTCCCCTGATCCCTCCTCTGGTCACTCCAGTTCCTTTCTCATTGTCAGTTGTTGGCTGATGATTGGCTTGGTGGTCTGTGTTCTTTACTGAAGCAGTGTCATCCTGGGTAAAGTCCTGCATTTCTGGGGGACTGCAGACTAGGCTGATCAGATCTCCATGAATAACTAGGGCAGGTAGTCCTTCTGACTATATCTGCAAGCTTCCTGTTGGTCTGATGTGTGGAGTGACCCTCCCTATTTCTTCCTATGGTGGAGGTGACAGTCTCGTTTTTATCAGAACCCTAATGATCTCTGGTTTCAGTGTCTCCTTGTTCTTATTGGTTGTCTCATCTATTCATTCCATTGTTTGTCCCTTGGTGCTGCTTATTTTTTGCCTTCTAGCTCTGATAATTGGCTCTGGGAAACAAATTCCCAGCCATTGGTCATGGGGGTGTTCCCTGGTTCTTTCCTCTCTTTTCAATGCTATGTGTGTCACATTGGTCTGTCACATTATAAAGCTACAAGCACAGGAAAAAAAAAATAGTCATAGCCCTGTGGAGAGGAGCAAATTTCCCTAATAACTTAGTGTTACATAGTATCTGAATTTTTTGAAAAAGTTCATACAAAATTTCAAATACATATTTTCTTCCCATTTAAATCCCAGCTCACTCATTGATCAAGGTAGTAACAAATATCCTCTGCTTTTGAAATGTATGGTAAAGTAAAATCCTAAAAACAAAACAAAATAACTCTATCCGAAATTTTGTGTGGAATTTCAACAGAACTGAAATAGTCAAAACAATACTCAGAGGTTTTCACCTAAGATCAGGAATAAGTCAAAGATATCCTTATCTCTCACTATATTATTCAATATAGTGTTGGAAGTCCTAGCCAGAACAATTAGACAAGAAAAGCAAATAAAAAGTTACAAAAGGAGAAGGAAAATTCCCCCTATTTGCAGATGAAAAATTTACATAGAAAAATCCCCAACACTCCAATAATAAAAAAGATGTCACACCCCCCATCCCAGCAAAGGGGCAGTGCTGGTCCTGCTGATCTTGTGGCTGCTGGTGAAATACCACTACCACTCTGGTCATATAAAAAAAAAAAAGATGTCAGAAGTAATAAACAAATAAAGAATAATAAACAAATACAAAAAAGTGACAGACTACAAAAATATTTAAAAAATCACCAAAAGTGCTTTTAAGTAAAGCAATGTACAGATTCAGTGTAATCTCCATCTAAATCCTAAAAAGCATTCTTCACAGAAATAGACCCTCCCAAATCACACAACTTATTTGGAATCACAAAAGGTCCCAAATAACAAAACCAATCCTGAGGGGAAAAACAAAAATGAAAATATTACTCTTCCCATCTTCAAAGAATACTACAAAGAGAGTAAACAAAACAGCACAGTGCTGTAATAGAAATAGCATTTTAAATTTAGTAAAACCTACTTCTAAGAGGTACACAGTTTGATTACTCTTAATTAACTTTAGTCATCATGTAATTTCTATCATAATCCAGAAAAATATACTTCCATCACTCTAGGAAATAACCTCATTCCTTTGTATTGTTTAACCTCTTTTCCAACCCCCATTCCCTGACAGCCATTGTTTAGATTTCATTCCTTGTAGGGTTTTACAATATTTATTCCTTTACGTTTTTACATTTTCCAGCAATATCCAAATATAATACACCAAGGAGCTTTTGGAATTGGTTTAACATGTTGTTGTGTGAATCAGTTGTTCTTTATTTTATATTGCTTAGTATTTTTTCACTATATGGCTATATCACAATTTTCTGAACCAATCAGCAGTTGATGAATAGTTTGGCTACTTCAAAATTTTTTGACGTATATATATAATTTCATATATATATATATATATATATATATATATATATATATATATATATCTGTAATACATTCCCAAATGCTTGTTTTTAGAGAAGACATAGTTTTTTATTTCTGTTTGGTATTCCTAGGAGTAGAATGACCACATAATACTTTGATGTTTGTTTATAATTTTAGGAATCTGCCAAGCTGTCTTTCAAATTTGTTTTATCATTTTGTATTTACATAACAATAATGAGATTTGAAGTTGATCCATATCCTCATGTTTTACTTATCTAATTAGTCTTTTTAATTTTAGTCTTTATGTGCATGTATAAGGTATTGCATGATGGTTTAGATTACATGTTCTTAATTGGTTTATTTGCGAATACTTCTATGCTAATTTCCCATTACTATACTCTCTGTAGTGAAGTGTCTTTAGTTTTTGTTATGTTTCATGCAAAATTTTTTGTATGCTTATTATTGAGTTGAAGAATTCTTTATATATTGTGTAAGCAAACCTTTCATCAAATATATATTTTCAACTAAATTCTTCCAATATGTGACTTATATTTCCATTTTAGCAATCTTTTTAAACTGTTGATCTTTTCCCCTGATAGTTTAAAAGCTATACTTAAGAAATCTTTGCCCAAAGAGACAATAAACAAAACAAAAAGAAACTCAACTGACTGTGAGAAAAATTTTGCCCTTCAGATAAGTGACAAGGGTCTAATCACAAAGATTCACAAAGAACTCCTACAGTTCAACAAAAACTAAGCGAAAAGCACAGTCAAAAAATGGGGAGAAGAACTAAAAAGACACTTCACCAAAGAGGAGATACAGATGGCTAATAGGCATATGAATGAATGCTCCACATCACTAATAATCAGGGAAATGCAAATTAAAACCACACTGAGATACCATCTTACACCTGTATGAATGACCCATATAAATAAAATGGACAACAAGTATTGACACAGATGTGGAGAAAAAGGAAATCTCTTACACTGCTAGTGGGAGTGCAAACTGGTCCAGTCACTATAGAAGACTGTGTGGAGGACCCTCAAACAATTGAAAGTGGACTTACCATTCGACCCAGCAATCCCACTACTGGGAATCTACCCAGAGGAAATGAAAACACTAATTCAAAAGGACACCTGTACACACATGTTTATTGCAGTTTTGTTTACAATTACCAAGATTTGGAAACAAACCAAATGCCCCAAAACTGATGATTGGCTGGAAAAAATGTGGTATATGTACACTATGGAATACTACACATCAATCAAGGAGGACAAACATGTCATTCGCAGCAACATGGATGGAACTAGAAAGACTCATATTAGCAGAAATAAGCCAAAAAGAAAAAAGAGAAGTACAGGATGGTCTCACTTATATGATGGATATGGGGAAAAACAAACAAACAAATAAGAAAAAATAAAAACAACCAATGGGACTGAACAATGGAGTGAGAGAGGAGAAGGGGGAAGAAGGCAGGGGAGGCGATGGGCACAAAAGATCAGGATGGTTAACAGGTGTTAGCAAAGTGGGAAAGCCCCAGGGTACACAATAATGCAATAATGTAATATAAATATAAATACACATATATGTGCAAATTAAAAAAAAATTAAATTAAATTTTAAATAAAAGAACAACCATCACAGAACTAGCTGACATTTTCTGTGGATATCTCGCCTACCCTATTCCCCATTATACATTCCCAGAAATAATAATCAGTACACTGGATTTGATGTTTGCCATTCCAGTGGTATTTGAAACTTTTAAATCACACATCAGTAAATAATATATTATTTTGCATGGTTATAATTTTGTAATTATGGTATTGTAATATGTATATCTATGTAACTTCCTTTCTTCCCACAAATTTTTTTT
>PVHY01010520.1:0-51557 GCA_004024945.1 Uropsilus gracilis
ACTTCCGCAGAGAAGCAAGTTCTTAATGAAGATATGGGATAAGACACAGAATGCGCAATATAAATATAATAGAAGTTTCTGGAAACTACTTCTTTGGACAATCCATTTATTTAATGGTTCTAATTCAAGCAGAACTTGAAATGATCTTAATTAGATGCATAACAGGGGGTGACTACTTAAAAGGGATCTGTGGTACCCCCTAGGTAGAAGGAGGAAGGAGGGTAGGTGGAGAATTTATATTTTAGATGCTATTCTTACTTCCCATGTATGATAGGGGAGATCCATAAATTCCTTTATGCCTCCAAAGGAGCACTCAAAGGGCTAAGTTGAACATACTGGATTTAGCATGCTCCCCCATCATCCCTGTGATAAAAGACAAGGTGCCTCCTCAAGCAGAAGTCTTCTCAGGATGGGTTGGTTCCACCATAGGACAGAAATTCAACAATTCTCAGAGCTCATCTGTCTCTGAGATGAGCCAGAGACATGTGGGGTATTTCTGAGAATACCCACCAAACACTAGGAAAGCAGGTTTTAAGTCAAAGTGGTAACCAAGCAGCCAGACACCAGCAGGACCGGACACAGACAAGACCCACGCTTGCCTTTCCTTTGCTGGAGGAAGGTGGAGTGAGCTTCCTGGCTGGGCCCTGCTTGAGGGTTTGACTGGGCACAGATGTGTGCTCTAGAGTATCAGCCCACGTTGGCAAAATGTGCCTGACTCAGTCTGTCCAATCTGGATGAAGAAACATTTTAGATATTTGTCCTCTCAGAAGAAAGGCCCTTTTCCTTTTCATAATTCATTCTGTGTTATTGACAGCCCTATCTCAAACAGGCCACTATCATCTTGTGGAAGGCAAAATGAAAGTAGGTGGGTAAACTAGAAGATAGAATGTTTCCCTGCAGAGACTTAAGTCTTTGAAAGAAGATTCTAGAAATCACCATAACTGAATAGATTGAATATTAAAAGACTTACAAGTTAGAAGTGACTGAAATATTGCTATTGGGTAAATTGTCTTTACTATTCGGTGACGTGAATTACACGGGCTACATCAGAATTTTTAGAAATTAGAGGGAAGCATTTATCTTCTGCATCTCTGAGTACAGTTTGAAGAAGTTTACAACTCTGGGGTATGTGTGTGTGTAACATAAGACTAGAAGATTATACTACAAGATAATTTTTTACTTTTCTGAATAATGAGATCATGAATGTTTACATTATTTACTTCACTTTTCACATCCTTCAGTTTTTCTGTGATGAGTATGTATTAATTAGTTACAATAAAATTAGTAAATGCTGTTTTTACCTAATTTGTTTATAACATATAGTTGTTCTGTCCAAATCCCATCTATCTTTAAAAAAAAAAGTGAAGTGTTTGGTCAGTCAATTCTGTTATAAATAGATATATTTTTAACTCATAAATCCTATCTAACTTTACTGTGTTTTAATCCCTTTATTTCAAAGATCAGGTTGTATCTCCTTTTTTCTCTTCAAGTTTCAAAATGGCCTTTGGCCAAATGCAATAAAATTTTGCCCTGACCTGACATCAAGAATGGAGTATGTATATGAAAGCACTTTGAAAACTTTAAAGGACTTTCAAAATGCATAGTGGTATTGGTAGTGGGGAAGAAGGGGGAGATGGAGGAGACCCAAGAGGAGGAAGGAGGTTGTATCTTCGAATAACATAAACTGCAAAGGTCCTTCCTGAATGAATTTGCAAACAGAAACAAATAGTGTTACTGTGTGACATTCCTGAAAGCTTACAATTTCATAAAGTTAATGCCATGCCTGTGGCAATAAGATATGCCTTTCCAGTTCACATTTTTCTGTGTCATTTGTTGCTGCTAAGAGCAACTGACTTACTTCAATCAAACCAAAAGTACCTCAGAGCTAATGGTCTCCTTAGTGGGAGGCCACCTTCATTATGAAGAACTGTCCTAGAAGTGAAGGCTAATTGGAAAAAATTCCTTTAAATCTGGAAACTATTGCTAGAGTTTGTTTGGGTGTTTTGTTTATTTGCTTGTTTGAGAAGGAGATCCCAGAAGGAGAAATTCTAAGAATGTTCTTCAAATTTGGATTGCATTAGACTCTCCTCTTCCAGCTTAAAATAGATACAATTTGTCGGCAAAGGGTCCATCTTCATTTTTTAGGCTCCCCAACCGAAGCCTAGGGAAGACTAAGTTAACTGTCAAGAGCAAATAATGTCAAATCACACAGATCTGAGCCCACAAGCTCTACCACTTGTTAGATGACATTGGAGGAATTGCTTGACCTTTCTTTGTCTTAAATTCCTCATTTTAAAAGGGGATTATAATCAGGACCTATTTCATAGGATTCTTGAGAGATTTAAACTCATCACTGTATGTGAAGTGTATACGATAACATCTGGCACTCATTAAATGTCCCATAAATGTTAATTATTATTATTAAGGAGAAGGGAATCCCCAAGTGTATCCAGACTACCACAGCCTGTGTAAATCGCAACTCCCCTCCTCCCCCAGAAGGAAGATAGCTCTGAGAGGGCCTGCTATCTCTGGAGAAGGAATACATTGTCACATAGCTCTGCGTAGTTTAAGTTTGTATGGTGCTTGACATATGTGTGCTTGAACAGATCCATACGAAGTCTTGTGAATTTGCCCTAGAAGCATCAGGGTTGGACTGGGGTTGAGGCAATCACTACCCTGGCTCGTTCGACTCTGGCATGAACCCAACCGTTTCCCACCTACAACACAGCTCAATAGCACTGCCTTAGGAGAGCAAGCCAAGGGCATTTTTAAAATTTATTTTTATTATTTATTGTATTTTGCATCATTCTCTACCCCAGAGTTCTCTCACCACCTTATCACCAGTGAACCACCATCTTAGTCTTTTGTCCCCCTCCCCCTCCTGATAACCCTCCTCACCTCATGCTCTATGCTTTGATTGTGCTGAGAGTCAGTTTTAAATTTTTCTTGTCTGTTTGTTTTCCTTTTATCCCTCATATAAGTGAGCCCATCCAGTATTTCTCTTTTTCTTTCTGTCTTATTTTTGCTAACATGATTCCTTCTAGCTCCATCCATGTTACCACAAATGACATGCTTGTTTTTTTTTTGATTGATGACTAATACTCCATTGTGTACATATACCATGCAAGTGATAGTGACCTGATAACAAAGATTCACAAAGAGCTCACACAACTTAACAAAGACAAAAACCCAGTCAAAATATGGGGAGAAGATCTAAAAAGTCACTTCTCCAAAGAGGAAATGCAAATGGCCAATTGTCAAATGAAAAAAATGTTCAATATCACTAATAATTAGGGAAATGCAAATCAAAATCACAATAAGATACCATCTTACACCAGAAAGAATGACCCATATTAAAAAAAAAAAAAAAAAAAAAAAAAAAAAAAAAAAAAAAAAAAAAAAAAAAAAAAAACAACAAGACAGCAAGAAGTGCTGGTGTGCATATGCTGCCATGGTCATTAAAAAAAAAAAGAAAAGAAAAGGAAAACAGGAAAGAAGACTGAGTTCACGGCTTTACTATTTTTTTTACCAACCTAATTGAGTGCTAATGACTCTCAAACAGGATTTGAAATGAATATCATGGAACCATATCAAAAACCTAAATTATGTGATGAACAAAGGTGTTTCTACTTAGAGAGTCCTTTTCCATCCCTCTTTTGAACAAAGGAGAAATTACAACTAAGGTGAAGGGAGAGGCTTTCATTTTTCTTAAAAGCAAGAACATTCTTCTTAGGGGAACTTATAAGAGTATAGAAGGGTAACTTTACCTGATCCTTGGATTTTGAGGGGTTTTAGCCAGATCTTTGGCATTCTTGGGTAAATTAACAGTCAATGAAATTTTAATATAAACACTTGAAATTTTTTTCTGGAGAGTATTAAAAATTGATCAGTTGACTAATTACCACCCCTCACCTCTCTGCCCAGCACCGTCCATCCATCGATGCACACCTCAGACACATGTTAGAATGAGTCTAAGCCACCCCCGCCCTATTTTAATCACCCATAAACAAACAGTACTTGGTACTATTCCTTCTGTTCATTCTCTTCACCTCCCCTTATCTTTGTTCCCGTTCCTCTTCCCCCATGATGTCAGCTTATTAAAAATATATATGCTTTAACAGGCCCACAGAAAATCAAACTATGTCAATGTGTTTGGGGCAGAAGGGGTCAGTCTGAATTTCCAAAGCACAGTTCAGTCCTCCAGGACACACACATTTCCTTCCACTCCAGGGATCACATTTCATAGTCCTCCATTCACTAAGGAGAACAGAGGCTAATTTAGGAGCCTCTTTATGCCTGTACATATTCTGTTAGTGGGGTCAATGTTGATTGATGAAGACACTCTGTCCCTCCCTGCTGGACAAGCCAAGTCCCTCCCTGCTGGTCAGAAGAGTAGTAACCAACAGTAACTCACCCTTTAGTGCCTCTGCATTTCTGTGCCTCCAGCTAGAAACAGTCAATAAACACCAGAGGCAACTTATGTTGCCTTAGATCACTAATAAATGCCTCACACCACCACCTCAGAGCCCTTCACAAAAATGTATTTCTCTACAGATAGATTCCAAGCTGTAGCAGCCAATTACTAGAGAAATGCCTCAAAGGCTTGAAGGAAGAGGCAGGGAGAGAGAATGGACTGACTCCAAAGGTAAGAGTCAGATATATCCTCCTAATAACAACAGTTCCCTTTTGTTGAGAGCGTCCTCTGAGTCGGACACTGGGATGAGGCTGAACCTATATCACCACCCTCATTTCATACAATTGTGACACTCAGGAGGCTTTAGTGCATTTCACAGATGAAGACATAGCTTCTGTTTTTGGTTGGGTTTCTTCGTTGCTCTTAACTCCTCTCTCTCTCTCTCTCTCTCTCTCTCTCTCTCACTACCTCCCTTTTTTTCTCCCTCTCTCACATGCACACACACACTTAAACTATGTTGTTAAAGCAGCTGGGGAAATCCCTCAGGAAACAATGCAATAGGGATTTATTTCTGAGCTTTAGAACACTGCCATCCCCTCCCAGAGGAAAAAGGCTCAATTATTTGGTTATTCCATAGGCTGATGGAGAACACCCATTTTATTCTGTCCATCACCGAGATGTTGTCACACTCTCAAGAACTTCCACAGTATGTTAAGAATGAGTGTCAAATACTCTGGCAAGATTACTTCGGTAGCACTAGGTTTCAATATTTTTGCCCATGGAACCGCAGGCTCTCATTCCCCGGGGGGCCACAGACTCAAGCAATCCCCAGCCTCAGCTTCCCAGGTAGCTGGGATTAAAGGCGTGCACCACCATGCCCAGCTATTTATTTTGTACTAGGTCTCGCTACGGGCCCCAGGCGGGACTGGAGCCACGATCCCTGGCCCTGGCCGCTTCATAGGCTGAAGCTTACAGACACGAGTCACCGTGCCCGGCCAGAGTTTTGGCTCTTTACTCAGTATATGACACTGGGATGGTTTTGGAGAAGTTTAAGGGAGAGGTGTGTTACTTTAAGAAACAAAAGAATGAGAGGAGAAACTAATTATTGTACAAAAATGAACAACAATGTAAGAAGATAAACAAATTTAAAAGAAATAAAAAGAACACAAGAAAAAGATGGCATGTCACAGTTTTGCACAATTATTTTCAATCATGCACCATTCAACAAAGCCAGCTCCTGGGTTAAGTGCCATGGATAAAGAGAACAAACACTCCTGGGCCATAGATTCCATCTATTCTATGATGGATTCTATCATTTTCCTTCTGCTCTACCTCCATTTCCAAACACTCTCATTATCTCTCCTTACACACAGAAGTCTTAGCAGACTTATGTGGCAGGATGAAGCACCTGCATTGACCAAAACCCCACCTGACTACTAACTGCAGAATAGCTAATGTCTCCACAGCCTGGAAAAATCATATCTCTAGACATGGCTATGGTCTGATGGGTTAGAGCTGTCAGCTTCCTACTTCATCATGTCCTTACTTGTAAGAGCCGAACCACACAATATCATAGACTTCTGACTTTTTCTCAGCCCTCACTGAAAATTCACAATACATGAACATTAATACCCCAGATCGTTGCTTACCTTTAGTAAGCCTGTGGCCTGGAGACCTCTGAGGCTGCTGCCTCCCAGCACCTGTGATCAGTTCTTCTGCAACATTTCTATGAGGTGAAGAAGCAGACGGGAACTCTCTTCTCCAGGCAATGTGGAACCAGGCTTGAATTTTGAGGTAAAGATCACCACCTTCTTCTGTTCTGGATAAAAATGAACAAATAATGGTCATCTTAATGATAAGAATCATCCTATATTCCACCAGTGTTTTAGTTCCCAAACATGTCCACACCTGCACTTCCATTGCTCCCCACACCAAGCTTGACATCGATATGAATCTTTTAATCTCTTTCTCAGTGACAAAACAGCTGTATTTTTTTAATCACCGAAATCAGGGAGGGAAATATTACAAGCCCCCAATTACCAAGCAAGAAACTGAGGGTAAAAGAATGATTTTCTCAGCTTGTTTATATATTTTGTTTTGTTTACTTCATTGTTTTTGGAGACTAGGTCTCGCTATTTTTGCCCATGGAACCACAGGCTCATGTTGCCCGGGGAACCACAGACACAAGAAATCCCCATCCTCAGCTTCCCAAGTAGCTGGGATTACAAGAGCGAGCCACCACACCCAGCTATTTTTTTGGAACTAGGTCTCGCTATGTTGCCCCAGAACTAGGTCTCACTATGTTGACCCAGGCGGGATTCAAACTGCGACCCCTAGTCTCCGCTGCGCTCAATAGGCTGTCGCTTACAGGCATGCGTCACTGGGCCTGGCTCTGATTTTCTCAGCTTGTAAAGCTAGAATTTAAACCCAGGGAATGACTGCCAAGTTCAATATTTATTCCCATCCAATAAACTTCATTTGAGACATGGGGAAACTGAGGCCCCTTCCTCGAAGAAAACAAGGCCCTTCCTGGAAGAAAGACATCACATGCGCCTAAAAAGCCACATATCCACTTCATGGACACAAGTCCCAGGAAGGTGTGCCTCCATGGACCTTGTTCACAGCCTTCGTCGCAGCTGGAAATCCAATCCTCTTCCCCAAACTCAGCTCCTACAGGGAGTTTCTGTTGACACTTTCTCTGCCTGTTTTGTTGTGCTTGTCTTTTGTTGGCCTAGAGAACCAGCAGCCAGGGACAGCACAATGACTTCGAGCCAAGGGGCGGGCTGTTCACACCCCAGGGACAGGGATGTTTCACCAAGTTAGCGGCCGCTTGAAAGAACGGCCACCGCACAGCCTTGCACCCTCCCCATGTTGGTATCCCTGAGATAATAAATAAAGGCTCCTTCTGTTGTGTCCAAAAGACCCTTTTCAGAAGACCTGCTCCTGCTGGAGTCTCCAGAGCCTCCTTACCTGATTGCAGTCAAATGCTGGGCATTTTGAATTAAATCAGAACAAATAACAAAAATGAAAGGAGAGTGGGAAAGAGGAAAAACAAACCAGCAAAAATAGTATTCATTTAAAGTAGCCGGTATAAATAATGGAGCCTGAAATACTCAGCTGACACTGGAAGAGATTGGCATTGGTTGCCCGATCTTACACAGAAGACTTGCTTGTAGGGACTGAGTAGTGGGGGTGATAACCCTTCATTGATTTTGTCTTGAATATTGGGAATCAGAGTTGACCAGGAAGATGTTTTAAATCTACATGTGAATGTTTTATGGCTTGCAGACTGTGGTAGAATCACGATTTAGTTAAAGAATAGCATAAACAGAATATCAGCTCCAGTACTTGGAAGTTGGTGAAAATGTCGTCTCATGGTGCCAAAAATGAAATGAACCGTGCCAAGGATGAAATGTCATGCGAGCTCAAAATTGTGCTTTCGATGTGCCCAGAGAGACCTAGTGGAGTATGAATGGATGGTAGGCCAGGGTATACAATCTTGGGATGCTGGCTGTCAATATGCATTAATGCTAGTGAGATGGTTTACAGCAAAATGAAAGGATTCATGGACCAAGACTGCAGTGTGTTCATTACCAGAGCGATTGCAACAATTCTTATTGGTCTATGAAACACAACTTAAAAGAGCCCATCTTGACAAAGTCCAAGCATCATTTTGACTTACTTCCTTGATACCCTTAACCTTGGCCACACCCTCAGCACTTTCTCCTGATCCACCGCTACCACCGACTGCAGCTCCACTAAATATCGCTGCATCCTATAGGAGCAGTAAGACATTTGATAAGACAATCTAACTTCACCATGCACATGATGACAGGACATTTACACTTGATGTGTTTTTCCAATTCTATTAGCCGAAGTAATATATTGTACAGTAAAATATATAGTCTTATTACAGTTTTCTCATCCTGAAGAAACAATGAGCAGAGGGAATCCTAATTCATATTATATCATCTGTCACTAAAAGGAGGGCTTTTCCCCAAACTCAAACCCAATTTTGGATAAAACAAACCACATGATGCTACAAGGTTAGCGTATTGTATGTCAATATTACTGGCGTCAGGTCTAAAGAACCTTACTAACTAGGCAACCGCAAGATAAAAGAATTGGATGAGTAATTAGCTCATGAGACATGCGTGAACATAGCATTGAAAACACTCTTTAGTCATGTGGCTGGCCCTGACCCCTCTCTTCACTTTCATTTCTACTGCAGTAAAACTTTCAAGTCTCTTAAGTGACTGGTGCTACTGGGTATTTCCTCAAAAAATGTGACAATCCCTTTATTTAAAAAAATAAGCATTCAGGAATGATCTGTGAAAATGTCGCAGAAGGCCATTATTTTTAGCTGGTGTTGTTGTGACTGTTTCCATGGCTAAACCATGAACATGTTTGCTGTGAGAGCCCGGTCAGCTAGTGGCCTTAATTAACTTTCAAATGGAGAGCACTGCGGTTTACCACTTATTAACATCCACCACACCAAGTTACAGTTTCAGCCTTCCACACCTCACTTAGTCCAGACACCTTGACAAACCCACAGTGCTGAACAACCCGCGGCTTCGATACATTCCGTATGTAATTATCAGAACGCAGGCTGCAAGGGAAGAACACTAAAATCTAGACAGCTTTCATTTCCAGGTTGCATATTAGAATTTGTAAATGGAAGCAACAGGATCAATCGACCCACTGAAAGGAATTCGGCATGTATTTAGTAAGTAACTGCTTTGCGGTCCAGATAGCCAGTAGGTCTCTTCCAGGTCTCTCATGTCTAACTAAGAATTGCAGGAAATGATAAGTAGGGTTCAAAATCTGGAGAAGGAGAAAGAGGACGGTCTCAGCATTCAAGATTTTCAGATGCTGTGTCTCCTAGAGAAGAAGAGTAAGAAATTCCCCCATCAAGCTAATCTTCTCTTAATACAACATACAAGTAGACTAACCAAGCTCATTTCACCAAGCGTTTTATTCATGAGGGAGATGATGCAGATTGAGATTCAATCGAGACAGAATTAGTTTTTGTGATTAGCTAGGTTGAGTGCTTAAGGTACAATAATAATGATATCATTATTTCTTCTCTCTCATACAATGCTAGAGACATACACGCGCACACACAGACACATCCATATCTGTTTGGATTTGGCTTGTGAATCTTCAACTACTGCTTTCTGTGTTTCAACTTGTATATTCCAAGAAAGAAAAAAAAAAGTGAATTCATCTCTCGTTGAAATTCCACTGTGTATAAAATGGTCTTGGAATTTGAAGGAAGGAAAAAAAAAAATCCTGCTACAAAGAGAACATGTGAAAAGGCCAAGGGAGAGCATATATGAAAAAATATATAAAAATGCAAATTTTCCTAAACTTCAGCTTTGGATGGACTGAAGCATAAGTGAGAACTTCAACAAAGCAATAGAAAAAGATGACAGCTCGGAGTCTCAGAAATTTAAGACAGCAGCAGGATTAGACACTTTGGGTTGTCTTCACACACATTTCTTATGGGAGTTAATTCCATTTGACATGCAAGACCAAAGCAAGATTACAGAGGCATAGCCCCATGGCGAGGTGTATGCTGTAGCTAAAAGCTGGGATTTGAATAATTGTGCAGGCTTACTCCAAGAATCAGGCGAGAACAGAATGAATGGATTATTACAAGGAACTTTGTACATTTTTAACTGCTGGACTTAATAAAATACCCTCTATGTGAGAGTAATGTTATGGTCGTCTGCATTCACTCTAGTGGAAGTTTGTGATAGAATCCATCAAAAATGAGGAGAAACAGAAGGTGTTCTTTAAAAAGAAAGAAAGAAAAGAAAAAAAATTGTATGAATGGCTGGGTTGGGTCGTGCCTGCCTGATTTACAGAGGAACAGAACATTTGGAAAACTTGAGATCAACACATTCAAGACCCCCACAGGTAGAGGGAATTCATTTCCTGTAGAAAAGTTTGAGGAAAGTGGAAAAGAAAGACCAGGGAAAGTGGGCCACAAAAAGGTGGATTTTGATTTCACTATTTCAGCTCGTTAGGGAGGTCATTTGTTACTGAGAAAAATTACTAACCCACACATTATTTCTTATATGTATAAATGTGACCTGGTTCCTTGGAATCCGTGCAGCAAGTGTCTGTTAAAGGCAGAAAGAATAACATTTCTGAAGACTTCTCGCTGCTTAATTAACAGTCCGGTGAGAATTATTAAACTTCTTTCTATATTTCTTATTTAGTGCTCATTAAAGTGAGAGATACAAATGCTGGACAATGCAAGGTTCAGAGAAGCGTTAAGAAAGGCAAGTCAGTCTTGCACTAGCTGAGAATTATGAAAAGCTGCCCGTGAACAGTCACCAAGTAGACCTTTCATTGAAAAATCACTGATTCAGATCGGAAATGATTTGATTTGATTTCCCCCCTTAAAATAGGCTTCCTCTCCTCTCTTCCTGAGAGTCCATTTCCCATGCTCCCGCAGCCTCAGCCAGTCTGGTGGGGAGAAATGTGGGCCCTGAGAAGCAGCAAAGCGCTCGAGGCCGTGGCCCTAGGGCAGTGCGCCCTCTGCTGGGAAGCCAGCCAGCAATCCAGCTTGGCGAAAATCCCCCAAAGAGCCTGCCCTCAGGAAAGCAAGAGATGCAAGCTTCCAGTCCTGACAACCTCCAGCTTGAGTGGCATCTTTCTCTCTAGAAGCTGTAAGTGGAGTTTAGAAAAGGTGAGAGTGCCTCATTAAACCAGAACTCAAATGCAGCTCGTCTCACAAAACGTGGCTGCCAACTTCAGTCTGCCATGCAAAATGGCAACAGGAATGATGAACACATCACAAATTTGTAGACCCTAAAATTAAACTCCACCTCATTTATTTCATATTTCAGCACACTGGGGCGATCTGACGCGAGAAACACGCTTCTTTCCTCATGAGCTCGACTGTTTGCTCCATGGAGAAGGGATCTGAGCTGGGTGTGGGCACACTCGGTCTTCTAGAAGCCCCAGTTCTCTTCAATGTCCCTAGGAAAGAGTCACCTTGTGATTCTCTGCAGGAATTTGAGAATCATCTCCCGAGCAGGAAGGCGATTGAATGTATCAGCAAAGGAAGAAGAAATGCTAGTTTTGCCCCCTTATCTGTGTCTCACTTCTGTACTGGCTACTGAAAAGATAGGTGCAGACCAGCAGCTTCAAGAGCATCTGGGAGCTTGTTTGAAAGGCAGGGACCCTGGGTCTGAATTCTATTGAATCAGAAGCTGCATTTTAACAGGATGCCGATTCCAAAATATGTTAATGTTTGAGAAGCAGCATTGTAGAAGTGGAATCACTGAATCACAGGTAAAACATAAGCACTGTTTTAGAATTGAATGGAAACGGAGACACCACTTGCTTCCTTAGCTACAGAAGGCCCAGAGCAGAATGCTACTCCTTAGGAGTCTGAGAAGGAAACATGACATAGGACAACATTTAGTTTGCAGTTAAAGCTAGAACACAGCTCTTGTAGGCTTCTTCTGACAGCCTCATCACATACAACAGAACATGGCACCAACATTATACTGAATAGGAGGACATTCTCATGTGGGAGAAGACCCTGTATCCTTGTAATCAGCTCTGTACTACAAAAATAACTTGTCTAAATTCTGCAGGAACTGACATAGAAATGAGATTCTGATATTCTTTCAATTCATATAATGATTGATGAAACACATGGGAAAAATAAATTGAATTATGTTATAATCTCTCAGGGAAACATAATTAAGTTGTAAAGCATTCCCATGAAATCCTAAAAGCCTTATATCATTTAGACACTGACTTCTACTATATGATCAATAATTATATTAATTAAAGATAATTATTCTAATAAGATGGTATGACTTTGGGAGTCTACTTACTCTTGAGCTGATGTATTGATCCGATCATGAAGACTTGGTTGGAGTCAGAGTTAGAGAGAAAAAAAAATTCCTTGGGGATTCCAAAAAGTTTTGGGATATTTATGATAATTTGTACTAATGTGCAATCCCTGTTCTCCAATTTAAGACTTATTTACACAGTTCAATGGGTAGTAGTTATGTAAGATCATCACAAACATTCCACTCACTGTTCTTAACTGTACATGATCTATAACCAATCTTTGGTAAATAATAGGTGCAATATAAAATGAAAGTCTGATATTTATTGAACTTTCCAAATCCTACGACAGCTAATACATTTTTATCTGTGTGTACACAGGATTCTCAAGCTTGCATGGGAACTCTGGAGCAGGGAGGCAAGGAATCTGATCTGAAGTTAAAAACACTCAGAGTTGGGGTGAGCAGGGACCCTTAATCACGTGCCACCTTTCTTTGTCAACACCTGACAGTGAAGATCAGCCCAAGAACAGGTCTGCTGGGGCACATTTTTAAGCATAGGCATACGCTAAGACTTCTTGTTGATTCACTGTACTTTCTAGAGACAGCCTCAAAGGGTGTTTATCTTCTTGACTTCATGAAAGTATCAGTGAGCATCAACAGTTAAGAGTGAGACTGAGATATATTTTTGAAACAAGAATCCAAGGAATATTATAACAAATACTCCAAATTTGCCAAATTTGGAAATGTTTTCTCTGAAAGGGAATACCCAGTTTGCTGTCAACTTCCTTGAGTTTACTACATTGTTCAAGATAGCTTGTTACGTTGTTTTAACATTACCTATACTATATTTGAAAGAGTCATAATTAAGGTACAGGAAGTGAATCATTCAATTACACAGAATTTTATTAGAATGTCTGTATTTGTAAAAGATCTTGCTGACATGATACTTGCTGTAGAGAAGGTTGTTGATTTCCTATCAATGAGAAAGAGAAGTGAGGTATTTGAGTCAAATTTAGGTGCCAAAGATGTACTTGGTTTGAATATTGGGTCTGTCACTCACCACTAATACGACTTGAATAAATTACTTAGCTTCTCACTCTGCATCAGTTTCTACATCTGTAAAACAGGGATAATGATAAAACTCCAATGGGAATGTGATAAAGACTAAGTGAATTAATAAGCATAAGGCAACTAAAGCATACTTGAGATATTCAACTTATAGTGGCTATTCTCTGTATTGTCTCTTCAAATAATCTAGGTTGAAGAGACCATATTATGACTTATTAAAGAATAGACTTCTTTAAATCAACCTTTCAGAGGATCTTTTGGAAACTTTCAGAACCTTTCAGAAAATCAACTTATAATATTTCATCTGCAACTTAAATGTTCTTTCCTAATAGATTTTTTTAAAGAAGGTATTCATGGGAATTTGAAAATATAAGCTTATTCATGTTATAATTTGACATCACACACATATGCACACACATGCACACATAGGTATATAGAGTAACACCTCACAGTCTAATGCCAGAAGTTCCCCTATAGGATTTGACATGAAGAAAACAAAACCGGACCCAATATTCTAGTGAGAGCTCTTACCGTTGAGAGCAAAATAACCTGAGAACAAATAATGCAGGAAGCAGACCTGGGGTTCCTTTGTCTTTTCTTAGGTAAAATTAGTTCTGTTATTATCCACAGTTGGGTACAGAATGCCATATGAACAGCATGATTCCAGCCAGCAATGCCTCTCAGAGAGTGAGAGCTGTGTGGGCTGTACTCCACACACTGATTTACTCAGAATCCTCAAGAGTAACAAGAGATCCACCTTAGGTAGAAACATTCATTCTAAACAAGTATTTAGAAACTAGAAAAAGCAAAATGGGAAAAAAAATAAGAACAAATTCATATAGACTCAAGTGTTGAGGGCACTTGTACCCTCAGGCATGAAGTCCAAGTTATTGGGCAATATTGCCATGCCAAATATCTTTGTCTGTCCTGTCCTTTACAGTGGGGATTTTAGGCCACTGTCTAATGCATGATGATGATGCTGTACATCATGATGCTGTAAGTCAGAGTGAAGTAGTTTCCAACAGGAAGGAGTAGACTTGTGAAGGTGGAACCTAGAACAGCAATGGTAAAAAGCAAGAAAATGCTATAATCTTCCTCAAAACTGTGACAATTAGGTGATTGATCTTCCTATTGCTATTGATTTACACCTGAGCAGATACAAGTTTATTCTCTTAACAATGGAGATGAGACAAATTTCAGCCCAAAGGAGAAGAGACAAATTTCAGCCCAAAGGAGAAGAGGTAAATGATTCTTCCCCAAAGGCAGTCAAGATATCACCAGTGAATTTCCTCCAAAAAAGACGTAGGAGTTATAGATATTGAGCAAGATGACATGGGGATCTGTTCCAAAATGTAGGCAGTCATGGTAGCCTATTCCAGAGGCCTAGCTGTGAAGAACTGAATGTAACATAAAGCAAAAATAAAGACAAGACCAAGTAACAGCAGCATAAAAATTCAGTGTGAGTTCAGCACTGAGAAAGGTACAGCTCTGTAGAACTGATTAATAAAGAGACTGGTGAACAGAAGAGTGGATTTGCAGAGATTAGGATGTAGCAAGCTTTGTCCAGAAGACTGTATAAAGTTCTTATTGGCCTTGAATCTAAAATAAGGTAAAAACCCAATACCTTATCAACAAAGACCTCATGCGATCCTTAGTCAAGCAACTTATCTCTTCTTCTATAGCATTTAAAAGATAGAATCTACAGTAATATTCATATTCTCCTATGCAAATCATTCCCAATAGCATCTCTCCATTCTGATGGAGTGGGGGGAGGAATTGCATGGTACTAAATTTTTGCTGTTCTAACATGAGAGAGAAAGAACTTTAATAAAAATAGAAAGAAACAATTTCTTTCATAAGAGCTGAAGTCAGAGAGTCACACAGAGCTTTAGAAAACCTAAACACCAGGTGCCCAGGTGCCCAGGTGAATAGGAACAAGAGAATGAAGTGTGAAACAGCCAATTGGGTGTCAAGAGTCGGGCATTCGTATTTTCAAGCTCTGGGAGCACACAAGAGCTGTTCCACAGTGATGGGTAGTGCTACTTTCTCTAGAGTTCAACACTAAGCAAGTTTTTTGGAAGACTAATTAAAAAATAAAATCAGCTGGCAAGTGCTTAGAAATCCCAAATCAAAGATAGCATTTAAAGAACAGCAATATAGGCAACTGTGGCTTGTCGTGGCTTTATCAGGCCAAAAGAGTCTCTCCGTCTTGGAGTTTCTCTGAGGGAAACACCTAATCAGGAAACTCTGTCTTTTAAAGAGGCGAGGGGTGCTCCTCAGTGGGGGCCTGGTGGTCTCCTCCTTTGCTTTAATCTGATTTCTGAACCCACTCTGTTGCCAATGCTCTAGTTTACTTTAGAGCGTCCTGGAAACCTTGATGTCAGGTGAGATGTCAGTGTCTCTAGTGATGAACCGGGGAACAGAGAATAGCTCTGGCCTTTCCCAAGGTAGACATCTCTGGCCCAGGCTCAAAGCAGAAGGCACAGGGACAGAAAGGAGCCAAGGACTTCTGCAGCTGTGTCCACAGATCACTCCCTCTGGGTGCTCCTGAGAGTAATGATGACTAATTAGACGGGCAGGATGGCGAAAGAAATAAATAGCCAGAGGAGCTGGTATTATTGAGAATGAAAATGCAACCCAAATCAGAAAAGCTGGGCCAACAACAATTCTCAGACCTTTCACTTGTTGCAAGAGGGAAGAATGAAAGATATTCCAGTGTTACTCATTCAGTATCAGTCAGGACAGGAAGGGAGCTTCCAGTTGTGGCCACAGGGGTGGGGGTTGGCGGATCTACATACCTCAGAAGTCCTCTGCTTCTTTCTCTCACTTTGGGTTCCTTGGTGAGCTTTTCCCTGTGTCTTTTAGGGATTTTTTTTAAAAAGAAAAAGAAGAAAAAATATATGTCTATATATACTCTCACACACACGTGTGTGTGTTTATTATATTCTTTTCTATAAATGTAAAAAAAGACAAAAGAAGAAAAGTCTAATTTGCAGTTCAGTTTTCAGCCTCAGTTCTGGCTCACCAATGAATCTTATATACAAAGCTGACTGGAGGGAGGGGTGGGATTGAATAACAAATTTATGTGATACAATCACATCATTTACAATCACATAATGGACCATATCCCAATTTTCAAAAGGCATAAAGTATCCTCATTAATACGATAAGTGCAGCAGTCAAATCAGCACTGTGATTTTATCAGGGTTTTTGACTGTACATGAATTAGAATGTAAAATGCATACAGAATTTTTAATGGGAAGGCTTTAACATTCACTGAATGTATTTCTTACTGTCATTTGCATCACATTAAAGTGAAATTCTACATAAAAGGATAAAGAGAATATGTCCTAAATTACAGTTTTTCCATAGTTGTCATGTCCACACATAGAAAAATCTGATTCATAAGCTTGAACATGATCCTAAATCTGAAAAGGCTGCACCAGTTTCCTATTTGTTTGGGGGTTTTATATGACTGTCAAGAACCCTGTAAGGTCAGATTGTCAGGACAAAACTAATAAAGAAGGGGGAGGGTGATTATATTCATGGTCTCTATAAGATTATGTTATTGAATATTATGATTGCATTATTTTGTTCACACCAGGCTACTAAAACCTCACTCCAGTTTCTAAGAAGTAATTTTTCATTCTTTGGAAAAGCTTCTATCTTTAGCAAGTTTACTTTAATACAGTGTATTGATATGGAGCAGTGTTGTAGTAATCCAAGTAATCCAATTCTGTGTATTCTACCATGATTGACTATATGTATACGTTGCTGTGAACTCGAAGTACAGAATGAATCTTTACCTCAATTCAACCAGTGCGTGTCAACTTGTATGTGACGGAAGAGCCACATGTCAGAAGTTAGTCTCAAGGTAATGGCAGTTGGGAAAGTATGCTTGGCAACTTCTTAATGCTGAGATAAAAAGCAGCCCATCATTTCTCATTAAACTCACCTCACATAAAGAGAAATCAGTGATTATTATGTAGCAGTTGAGGGTGAATCTGGAGATTCTGAGAAAGTGTTATGTGTCCTAGAAAAGGTCAAGGTATCAACAAGATGAGACGCAGAGGGGTAGACCCCTGCTGTACACACACTGATAATCTGCCCACTGGTGGCACGCAGATACATGTGTAGGACTCTGCACTCTGAATGGCCTGGGTCCATTATGATCTCTGGGTCTGAATTAAGAGGACACGTTACTGTTTAGTTAAAGAAGATACACAATCAACTTGGGATGAAATAGTTTGAACTCACAATAAATTGGGTGAGCATATTTAGCTCCTAGAAAAAAATGTCTTATATACAAACTTGGTATGAACTTGTATAGAACGAGTGACTTTCAGAATGTCTAGGATATCCACCTTAATAGTTTTAACTTTAATAATTCATGTAATCATTGTATCTTTGATAAAGGTCAATAGCTTCATAGTCTAATGCTTGGTATCAGTGCCTACATATTGCTGTCAATTCTGCCTTATGGTTGATATATATATATATATATATATATATATATATATATATATATATATATATGAATGTCTGTATGTGTATATATATATGGTAAATATATAGTGGTAGACTAGTGTAAGATCTCTCTCTATAGAGAGAAATAGATATAGAGATATACATATAGATATATATCTCTATATCTCTATATCTCTATCTATCTATCTAATCTATCTACCTATCTATCTATCTATCTATCTATCTATCTATCTAGCTATCTAGCTATCTAGCTATCTAGCTATCTAGCTATCTAGCTATCTAATCTATCTAGAGAGATCTTACACCAGTCTATCATTAGGGAAGGTTATCAATGTTGCTCCATTTCTGGAAACAATTTAAAAATCCTTACTGTCTAAATCATTGATTTTACCCTAGGCCCTTTCCTTTGTTTTTTGTTGTTTTACCTTCCCTTCCCCTGATACTCCACCCCTATCTCCCCTCTCATCTATTTCTTTCCTCCCTCCTTCTCCTCCCTTCTTCCCTTCCCTGTTTCCTTCCTTCTATCTTCCTTTCCTCATATTCTTTGCATTAGGATTGGAACTATAATTTGGGTCAAAAAGCAAAAGTTATATGCTGGTATCTGATGATTTTTTAACCACAATAAAATTCTCTTCAATTGCTAAATAGTTCTGTTCAAATGATAACAACCCTGTGGAGAAGATATTTGCATATTAAAATATCTTAAAATTAGAAGAAATTTTCTGAAATATTACTCTATGCAATAATTTCGGTTTAAAATGAGTGTACATTATGACCACAGATGTCACAAAACCCTTTAAATGAGCAGTTGACTCATAAAGTCCTGACCCTTGTTGTTTACTGAGATGGCATTAGCAAATCCCTTACCTCATTGGAAGGATTTTATAAATTGGAATAATAATATTCAATATTGGTTTGTTATGAATATGGAGTAAAATGATATACTACTCAGCTATTCAAGTATCTAGAGTAGTTCCCGACACAAGGCAAACAGTTCACTAAAAATCCATCCACCTCACAGGGTCTTTTATTTAGTCTTTACCAAAAGCTCAGCGTATTCGCACCTTTTAAAAGCAGTAAATTAGATGCTATGAAACCTTATTTTCATCCATCATCAGACTCTATAAATTCAAGTAAATGAGTCCCCTTCCCTCTACCAAAAAGCAGGATAAATATTTTTCACTATCATTCTAGTCCCAGTGGATTCTCTGGAGATGTTACCAAAATTCAGAAATTAAAAGAAGTATATTAGAGGATAGAGACATGGTGTTACTTTTAAAACTATTTGATTCTGTTTAATATATATCATATATATTAATATATATAAGATATATATCAAAACATGATTTGCTATATCCAAAGAAACCATAACTGCAGTCAAGCGAATTAGCAGCTCTTTTTACATAGCTATCATATTTTTTTTTCATATGTGAGGGAAGTGCCCGAAATCCGCTCTGTGGGTATATTTCCAGTTTCAGTAATTTATTATTAAATACAGTCATTACCTATATGTTAAATACTATGTTCTTTATTGTTTATCTGGAATCAGCAAAAACATTTTTTTTAAAACTTACCCTGCCTTTTAATAAAAATAAAATTTCATCAGCAACATGGTTATAGTTGGCCATTGGAATTGGCATTTCTTTGCCTTAAAAAAAACCAAAGCATTAAGTTTTCTCCTGCTACCTTGCTTCATAACTCACCTTTAGCATTGTACAAATATGTTTTAGGTAATTTATATAGCAAAAGAATATATTCTTTCCGTGACAATATTCCTGTGTAAATAATAGCTAAGTGGATTAATATTCTCTCAAAGTCTACATTTGTTGCATAGCAGTAGGTATGTCTTAAGGCGTTGCTTTCCACCCGCAGAAGAAACCCATAATCTATCTCAATGGAGTCAAATTTATGCCACTATCTTTTCTTCCTCCTTAAATGCATGCTGTTTGTTTTACAGGCCTTATTACCCATGCTTCATTGTTTTCACATTTTCTGCCCTTAGAATGGTTCTAATACTTTACAGTGTGTGGTTGTCTTAAACTTATTGGCAAATAATTTTTAAAACTGCTTGAACTCTTTTATGTTCTTTCCCTCCCTTTCACCAGTCTAGATGTAATGTTATATTCAAATAAACATACAGTTCTGTGGTATTGTCACCTTAGAATCTGTGTCTCAAAAATGTCTAATTCTATTAAAAATCATTGAGTCATGATAGTTCAAATTTGATACCCATTGTTTCCATCATTTACTTCATTGCAAAAGAATTGCTAATATGTACTATTTATAACACTTCTAACTAAATCTGCAAAATAAAATGACATTAATATTTTTCAGGTTTGAGACTTTGACTTTAAAAATTGGGACAGGATAATTTAACTAATTCTGTTATATAATGAATTTAACTGAACTTGCTCTTATATTTCCTACTTATATTTCAATTATTTAACTTCAAACTTCTCCCAATAAAATTTATCTGTATAAGTAAACAAAGTCATAAACTTGATCTTAGCAAAAATGTTGACTTACAGAGTCTTCCTTAATTTTAAAAAGTAATAGAAAACTTCAGAACCAAAGCTGTGCAATCAGTTCATTCACATATAGTTTTATTTCAATCTCATATATATATATATATATATATATATATATATATATATATAGTTATATAATGATAAATCATGAGTCTTTGCTGGAATTCATCTTTCAAAACTTTGATTTCTCTGAGTATGCTTTTTAAAAAATCTCCCAAATAAACTCCTTATAAGGCTCTATGAATATACATATATCTTTTCCAGGCAATAGATGTTTTTTATTCTTTAATTCCCCAACTCTACCAATTGAGTCATCTTGAACAATTTTCCTTGTTTTTGCCCCATGCCTCAGTTGCCCTCTGAGAAACTATTTTTAAGTAGAAGCCCTGACATTTGATATCTTGTGCAGTGATTGTCTTTCTTGGTGCATCTGGCCTACTCTCCTCCTCCACCCTTTGATTTTTGACAGGTTCTGCATGATGACAGTAATCAGGCCCATCTATGAAATGTCTATCAGAGACCGGGATGCTAATGGACCCAGGGATGTCTGTGAAGATTTCTGAGAAGAGATGGATTTGGACTCACCCCCTTGAGACTAGACAGAGAGATTTCTCCCCCATCCAGTGCATTCCAGAGATGCTTCGGGCTGCCCTAGGGAGCAGGGAGCAGAGTTAGGTTGGGTCAGTTACATTCATGCCACACTTTTCCTTCAAACAGCTCAGATGCCTTTACATAGTCTGCAGATGCTTTAATCAGAAAGAATTTACAGAAATGTTTGCAGATTCCACATGCCTCCAAACACCACACTCCACATGTACAGCTGCGGACATTTCCCCAAGTAGCAAAGTTTTGGAGGATAGAACTTAGGAGAAATTTCAGGTTTTTTTCCTATTGCTCCACCACGTTCATCTTTCTAGAAGCTGCTGAAAGCTTGCAGCAATAAACTTCTGCAGCTTGCTTATTCTGCATGATGGCTCCCCATTTCCAAATATGAAAAAGGCCAGGAAGTTTGTCCTCTTTTGAATTATCCGCTTCCCAGGTCATGAAACCGTCTGCCTCTTTATTGTAAATAGATTTGTGCTTTACTCAATCCCATATCCAACCATCTATTTCATAGTTAAGGTACACCAGGAGGTATAATACCTTGAAAGTATTTATGTGAACGTGTGGTGTTTTCTTTCTTACCCTCCCACAAGAGGATATATAGAAGAGAACTGTTGTCATTACTTATTTTTATTCCTCCTGCCTACATCCCAAGAATTTCCCAACTAGTTTCATTGAAGCATATATGTCCTTGCAAAATCGCTGCATATTGTCGCCTTCATCCCAGTCAATTCCTCTTTTATTCCAGGTACCAGTGCATTGACACTGACACATTGATGTTCTCCTTGTGAGAATTAGCCTATCACATTCATTTACATCCACTTAATTGCTGCTGCTATTGTTTAGTCCGTTAACCTCCAGCTAGGGTGCAATTCACGTGAACACTGGGGAAGCACAACCATTCGATTAGTTCTGCAAAGTAGATTAAAATCTTCCAGCTAATTGGAGACTGCCCATATTGTTGCCTTCCTCCCAGCTCCAGGTTGCACAAATGTCATATTTGCAAGGGAGTCTGGAAGGTCTGACTGGACCCAATATCATTTTTCTGAGCTTGTTAGTGTACAGGACATTGTGCCGGGCACTGTGCCAGCGATTATCATCAAGCTGGTCTTTGCCTGAAATCTATGACTAGTCTTTTGATTGGCAGCTTGTCTTCTTCCTTTTCATAAGACACACACATGCACAGTAAAGAAACTCCAACTTGATTTGTGGCTAAGTCATTAGTATCTCAAATTGGTAGGAATTTCATTTTGAAACATAAGAACTAAGGAAAACCCTTATGATCACTGTCTCGTATGGGAAAAAAAAATGGGAATTAAGGCTATGAATGTCACATTGGATACAAAGCATAGTGCCATGTTTGATATGGCTCATTTATTCAGAGCCTATCACTAACAGAATAGCCAGCATGCTTTGGTAACCAAGCTGTTCTGTGGTTATAGGCAATGAAATCTCAAAGTTTTCCTCAGCAATGTGTCATGGCTCTGTGTACATTAAGCTGAGATGACTTATGAAGTTTAATTATGTTTTAGGGAAAGAAATATCTAAAGCATCTATCTATCTATCCACTCCAGGAATGCTAAGGAATAGCAATAGGTCAGGTTTGTTCACTGAATCAAAAGTGAGCCTCTCAGTGTGGCTTCAGCGCACCTCTCCAGCATACTTTCTGCATATACTTTAAACTCAGTCACTAAAATCTAGTGACTTTCCTCAAATGCATTTGAATTTTTTTTAAGACCAGATGTCTAACTATCCTGGGAATTGTTAGAGGAATTAAGGGCACCTCTAGGAAGACACGCATAACCTGAGGAGAGGGCATGAGGAACGACACAAAAACATACCAGGCACCACGGTATCGATTACATCACCTAATCATCCCAACATGTGGAAAGGTCATCTTGCACCTGTTTACTGAAAGACTGAGGTGCTGATAGGTTGAGTGACCTGTACAAGATGACAAAATAACAAAGTACTAAATTGAAATCTAGTTCTATAAGGCTCCAAATCCACTTCTCTCCTACTAGGTGTTCCCTAAGGAGAGAGAACCCACAAGTTGCAACCTGAAGATGTAAATGCTGATAACAGAAAAGAAGTCAGAACTTTCAGGAATAACATCAGAGGTAATGAGTACTAGGGGGGGGTGAGAGGAGAACAAGGGAAAACAGTGATGGAAGTTATCAAGACCACATGATGTCTCTTAGGAGCAAATCTAAAACAGGTAGCAATGCACTGACCAGAGATTCCAACAAGGGATGGAAGAATAGGAGAGGTGCTAGGGTTCAGGAGCCAGGGATTCTCAGAATTAAAGACCACACTGTCTTTCATTGTGTTGCCTATGCAAGCAGTGAGAGCCGCCATACACAGTAAACCATAAAATAATCTACTTAGGACAAAAGGACTGGGCTGATACATCACTCCTTTGTGTGTCTGGCCTCTCTTTCAACTTTCTTTGCACATGAAAAGGATAAGCAAACAAAAAAGGAAGAATTTATACGGGATAAAGTCACAAAGGAAGTGTTGCCTCTAACATTTGAAGGATCTGGAGGAAGAAGACAAAAGGAGAACCACTTATTTTATCACAGACTATTTCAACATGACAAATCATGTTAGCATATTAGTTCCTGTTGAACGAGTACATCCCATCTTTCTATATATTAATATACTGCACAAGCAACTGGAATTCTAGGTTTCAGTTTCAATCTTTGTGTTCCTGGATATTTAACACAGGGAGTGGCAGAGAAGAAAACCCTCCCCATGGAGGGAGGAGCCTTGTCCTGTCTCCAGTTCTCCCCATTCTGCACCATGAGAGTCCTCGCATGTGTGGGGATACATTAACCCACATTTCCATGCTCAGCACACACCCATAGATAAGGCCCACCCCTTAAAGCATGGACCAAAGGAAGCAGCCTGCCAAGACCCTACAGGTGAGCTTGGGGGTATATGTGAAGAAGCTTGAAGGATCAGTTATACAGAGAGGGTTTAAAGGGGAGACACTCTCCCAGAAGCAGTGGGGAAGGTATCTGGGTACTTGGCACACCTGGTTTTCTAAAGAGGACAAAATAGTCAGAGAGGGAACAAAATGGGTTCAGCAAAGCACAGAGCTCAAGGCTGTTGCCTTGGTATAAAAACAGAATTTCACAGACAAGCATAAAAAGAAACGCCTTCCTACAACACATGCATCACGTTGGCACCAGAGTTCCTTTTTGGTGCTTTACTAGGCCAGGTCTGCAATGTCAGCTTTCAGAGGGTGCTGTTCACATCAGAGCACATGGCATCCTGCCATAATCAGGTTTTCCAATAAGAACCCCTAAAAACTGGTTGGATTTTTGAATGCTAGTCTTTAACATTTGCAAGCTGTTAAAATTCTCTGAAACTCTCATGCAGTCCATATTGTCTATCAATGTGATAGACAATACCAGCTGATCCATGAAGATACAAATTGCCATGGTGGAAAAAAAATGATTCTCCCTTAATCTTTCCATTAATTCAATTCAAACACATACACACACACACACACACACACACACACACACGCATACACAGGCACGCATCCACACACCGGTTAAACTAGTCCTTTCATATTGTCCTAATGAAAAGTTGAATTCACCAGCAAATTAAACCCATGCTTTTCCTTACTCTTCCAGTGATAGAACTTGCTTGACCAGAAAACTCTCGATCAGTTCAAAATGGAGAATTTCCTTCCTCCGACTCATTCACTCACTTAATCACTCACTCTCCAAATTCCATGAGGCTCCACACCGCGCAGAAATGATCCTCTCAGAGAAGCACATTCCACCCACTCGGGCTAAAGGAGAGGATCATTTCTGTTGACCGAACTTTAAGTTCTTTCCCCAAATCCCTAACATGATTTGACTGAGTTTTTTGAAACTTTTGTGTGTAAAGGTTGCAGAATGTCAATTCTCTAGTGATAGGATTTGGAAAAGGGAATGAAGTCCAGAGCTATCAGAGTATGTAAGGAACCACCTTTATGACTAGTTCATACAATAGTGTTATTGCTATTTGTCACATGCCTGTTATCCAAGGGTTTGGCTCTATTTCTCATTGTTCTGAGAAGTTCCCTTTAAGACATATCCCTAATAAAAAAGAACAATTGTATTAAGAGCCTATGATACTCCTGCCATTTAAGTTGGTATTTTGTATGCGTCCATGATTTATAAATGTATACCAATGAATTGAAATGGTTGATACTATAATTTTTCATTTTTATTTTTATTACTCTTGCTGTTGTTATTATTGATATTATTAAAGGAGGTTTGGGGAAGCTAAGTAACTTGTCCAAAGTCACATAGCTAATAAATTGCAGAACCCTGAGTCAAAACTAGATATCATGACAGACTCCTGAGACCTATTTCCTGACTCAAATGCCCAATTGCATTTATAAAATAAATTATTTCTGGGAAACACAGAGATGAGGCAAATATTCTTCTGCCTCTTAAGTCCTTAATCTGGGGGGAATTCAAAGAAGAGAAACCAAAGTAGAACAATAGAACCATATTTACCCTCGCACCTGAAATGCCTAAAAATAATGAGATTTATAAATGTGCATACATATGTACACCCATACGTATAAACATGAATACAGAGTTTTCAATATATAGACATTAATTCGTGGAAGTGAGTGAGATCTGAGACATGGGAAAAAGCAAATGGAATGAGCCCTGAGATGACTCTACCTCACTCTTTTGAGAGAATTCTTGGATATAGTGCAGAGAGGAAACCATTCTATTTCTACCTACTCAAATGAAATAAAAGTATATTACCATGAAAATACTTAAACATAATGATGTTAGTATCAGTAGCTACGTTTACAATATCTTGAAACTGGAAATTGCACGAATGGGTAAATAAAATGTGGTACATCTAGATAATGGAACAATATTCAGTAATAAAAAGGTGACTTATGTAGCAAACATAAATCTCAAAATAACTAAACTGAATCAGAGAAACTAAACAAAAAAGGTCACATATATGATTTTAATTTATATAAGATCCTAGACAATTCAAAGGAATCTAAAGCAAGAGAAAACAAATAGTGATGGGCTGAGGGAGGAAAGATGAATCACAGAGATATAAGGAAATTTTGGAGGTGATGGGTATATTCAGTTTTTCTACCATGGTGATGATTTTATAGGTAAACTAGTATATCAAAAATTAACATATGAAAAAATATTTATTTCAGCTTTGTCTGTGGGCTTTCATGACACAATCTCAGACATTCATTTTAAGGAGAGATAGAATGCATCTCTTTATACGATGTGGATTCTAGGAAGAATGCAATAAGCTATACCATGGGTTTAAATGCTTGCTTTTAATAAGGTAATTATATAAGAAAATATAACAATTTGGATAATGGCAACTTATCAGAAGGCATGAGTTTGAGGGGAGGTATCTAGTCTAGTGCTACCAGGGTTTTGAGGTAGCAAAGACTGTTACCAGCTGAAAGAATCAGTCAGTGTCACATGGGTTGTGTGCTACCAGGACCAGGATTTGAAATACTGGCAAAATGGTGCTGATTGGCAATTGTTAAAAGTCGGTAAATGAGGAGAAAAGTTTGATTCAAGAAACCATCTAAACCTAGCACATGATCTGAAACTCCAAGAAGCCTTAAGAGTGACTGGATGGGAAAAAAATATGGTATACATACACAATGGAATATTACTCATCAATTAAAAGTGACAAATTGGATGATTTTATGATAATATGGATGGACTTAGAAGAACTCATATTAGCAGAAACAAGTCAAAAAGAAAAAACAGAACCCAAATGGTTTCACTACTATATGGGACATGGAAAAGATAAACAAAAATCCATGAAGAAAAGTCAAAACAAGCCAACAACCAAATTGAAGTACACAACTTGGGAGGGTGGGACAGGGTGGCAATGGTCGGGGAGGGGGGTAAATCCCAGAGATCACAGAGATGTGAAATTTATATATAAATAAATTACCAAAAAAAAAAAAAAAAGAAAAAGAAAAAAGTGACAGAGTTCACAGTTTTCTTGCAAGATGTTCCCATCTATCAAACGCCCTTCTACTGGGAGAAATTTATGATCGATCAGATTTTGGATCCATTAGATTATAGAATCTACATACGTGGGAATAGAGGTACTTATTAAAAACATCAAAGGGAATTTGGAGTAAGAGTTGCTCAGTCTGAGTCTGTGATAGGGTCTGATGATTATTTCACCTCTATTGGTTAATTTATCACAGCATCATGCTTTCCAGCTAAATCCTTCACAGCAGTGACAAATCACATTGTGAATCAGTAAATGATAAATGCTAAACAAGAGTAGTATGATTACCTGATGGTGCATAGACAAGCCTACAGTGTAACTTTAAATTGTAATGTTTTAAAATGGAATTTGAGAGCTAGGAGAAAGCTTAGGGCCCTTTTAAGTAATTTACCTAAGGTCAGACGTATTCATTTCCTTTCTAAATATATGTGTGGAGTTACTGATAGGCACCTTCATTTTCTATGTGGAAGGAATTGTAAAAGATGGTTTCACAGGAACAGCTAAATTGGAAGAATATTTTGTGCTATGGGATGAAAGTTGCTCATACATGTAAGATGTTATACTGGCTATATGACTATCTTACTATTTATAAAGTGTAGTTCTTTGTATCAGTTTTATGCACTGGTAGATAGATTTCTGCAGGGTGACTTACTGTGCCAACTAATTTTGAAAAAATAACCTATCATGATAAGTAAATAAATTGATGTTTGTCCAGTTAGAAGGCACAGTTTGAAATCTATGTTCATTTGCAGAAAATAAAACTTATGAGACAATTGAAATAGTTGTCACTTTTGAATACTTAAATTTGCTCATTACCAAAATTTGTAATTTCTAATTCAGACTATAGGCTCTCTCTCTCTCTCTCTCTCTCTCTCTCTCTCTCTCTCTCTCTCTCTCTCTCTCTCTCTCTCTCTGCTGTGGTTTTCTTTTGATAATGAATCTGCCAGGGGTACCCAGAGTTAAGTCCCAGTCTCAGAACTAGGAATATTTCCATCAAAGATGGTTTGTTAATAATAAAGTAAGGAGGGAAAAAAGCTATTTGCTTCTTTTGTGGCTTTGACCCTCCCTTGGTCCTGCCAGGCCTGCCTGAGCATCAGCAGAGTTCAGTGGTAATTAAAGCAACAGTGTTGTGAAAAAAGTGTGAATTACTTTTATGGGAAGACTTGGATGTTGCTAGTGAATGACAAAGCCCAGCGGGGGGCTCTGCTGGATATTAAAGAGTGATGGTAGTCCCTGTGTTGTAAGGTGGCTTTGCAGCACAATACGAAATTGTGACTTTTCACAAGTTGGTATCTCTGGAACCATTCGAGTTATCAGCTTAAAATTTAGATTTTTTTTTTTCCTTTGGCAAGGTTGTTGAGCAAAACTATGTCACATTTCATGAAATACGGTATGGTAGTTGAATGATGGCGAGCTATAGTGTATTTTCTTTCTTTTCTTCCCCAGGATTTTCTACTCTATTATGGAATTATTTCAACCTTGAAGATTGTTGAAAATAGTGAGGAAAAAGCTATAAAGGATCACATGTTCAACCCGCTCTTGGCAAGTTATTTCAATGTCAACTATCTAGGTTTTCTGTTCCTGTCGTTTTTAAAGAAGAAAGAAGCCCAGAGCAGTACTCTGGTGACAATGGCAAGGAGGGCCAACTCTGCATTCTCAATGCAGGGTGGAAATATCCACATGAATGGAAGGTCCATCCACCAGACCCAGCCAGAGAAGTTCTGATCTTACTCTTTTGTCACCGTCAATCTTGTTAAGCCAACTCCCACATAGGTGCAGTACATCAAATCTGTTTCTTGCCTAGTGAGAAAAACTATCTATATCCAAATCAAATAAACTATCTTCCAGGAAGGTAGGAGGTTGGATGTGAAGTAGGAGAATAAAATAGCTCAATGGGCTAGTAGTACTTTTTCATTTTATGAGCTGATAGACAGCATCAATATTACTATGTCAGGTTCCCATTGTACTTGTGGAATTCTTTGCCATGACGTTAACAGCAGACCAGAACTGTCTGTCTTGGTACAAGACAGGTGAAGATGAAATGGAAAGGCAGAGGGAAATATGCTTCTATGTGAATCTGTGTTGGTGATATAGTAGTTCTGCTCTAAATGAGGAAGAATCTCCCCCGTTCTATCCACGTGTTCTGTGTTGTTTAGCATTTTCTTTCTAAAGTAAACCAATTGAGATGATAAGTGAAATTCCTGCCCTTGGTATATTTTTCGTACCTCTGGCCACCCCTGCCAGTGGAGGGGCTCCTCTGGATCCAGGACCCAGCAGAGCGGAGAGCAATAGGATATGGTGTCATTGCTCAGCGTGGACACTGGGTTCCTGATGTCCTCCCTGACAGGCTGTGCAGCAGTGGTTTCTTCGTGAATAAAGGGATGCAGAAGCCCTTTTCACCTAACTTTGGAGACTGAGTGAGTTAGTCTAGACAAACTGTGTACTAAAATGCCTGGCATATAATAAGCAATTGATAAAAGCTGTTACTATCCTCATTATCATCATCGCCACCATCATCATCAGTCTCGGTACCATTGTGAAGGAAGGTGAATCTGGGAATTCCCTTTGCCTCTAGATACACTAATTCTGTTTGATTTGCCAAGCAGTGGGGTAATATTTTTAAAATGGTGCAAGGTTACAAAATGGCATTTAGGGGATGAGGCTGTGACAGGCCAAACAATAGACTGTTTAAATAGACAACAATGATATAAACAGAATAACTGGGGTGCTCCAAATGACATTCTTTCACCCCACTAGTGCAAAGTTTAATTAGTATGTAAATAGCATACTCATTTACAATTGACATAATGCCACCTCTTTTCATGCCAAGCTGTCAGGGCCTATGAAACTGCAAAATTCCTGACACTAAACATTTGTTGTAAACTGATCCTTCCAAAAGTGACTTAACTAAAGCTAAAAAAGCAGGAAATGTAATAATTTCTTTTTTAAAACTCACTCTTCCATCCGTCCCTTTAGAGAAAGGGTTCAAACTCTTTTGGGGGTAAAACTCACCATCTTATATTGGGTTGAGGATAAATTCTGTAAAAGACAAAAAAGAAAGAAAAAAAAAAAAAAAAAAACCAACCCCAGAGTGATGAAAAGCAAAATGGGTAAGGGGGGAAAAATACCCTCAATTGACACAGCTATTTTCATCACATCAAATCAGCCATCTGTTCTTGACATAGTTTATTATCATTAGGAAGATTTTCTCAATTCAGACATGGTGATGAGGAAAGATGAAGAATTAACCAGATAAATAGCCAATTTGGAAAATTCAAGCTTAGAACTTTTTCCTCAATTTCCATTCCCTCTTTCCTCCCTGCTCCATCATCACACTCCAATTATTCTACGAAAAGCTTCAATGACATGATTAGGCATGTTTATGGTGGTGTTTTTCTCCACTTGCATAGGCATAACAAACTAAGCACACCATGTATCAAATAGCACAAAGGTGATCGACATTGTACAAAAAATAATAATTTTCCATTGTTAAGAATAACTGCATACTCTTAGAATGACAGGTGGCTATAGTTTACGGTGAGAGAATTAAATATTATGAATTAAAGTATAAAAATGCTGAGGTTTCCTCATGGAAATATTCATTAAAAATCCACCAATTTACCTTGGCATGAAAGTATTTAGAGAAGGAAAAAAAATTTAAGTGATCATGGAGTAATTCCAACAGCTCGTGTGGGATAAACTGGATAGGATAAGTAAATGTTGGAAACTATTAATAAATGGAAAAATATTCAAATTGTATGCTCAGTCTTGACTTCAGAAAGTGAAGTAGTAAACTCACAAAAGTCAAGCTCATAAATTTAGAGAAAAATAACTAAAAGAAAAATATTTCACAAGCAACGCAATATTAAAAAATGATTCAAGCTGGTTAATTTATCTACATATTGTCAAAAAACAAGTTTGACTGATTTTCCCTCAAATAGTTCACAAAATTATGATGCTAGATTTATAAGAATCTAAGTCACAGATTTTGGATTTTAATTAAATACTTGTCTTTTTGACTGAAAAATTTAATGTGCTATAAAGGCAGACACTATTGATGTCAAGTCCTGCAAACTCCTTCATAAATTGACTTCCATGCTTATACCCAGCTATTTGGTGTGGATATGACTTATTCTTAATAACATGCTTTTGTGACCTTTTATTCTTTGGTCCATCAGTAACTGACTTGCTGTGAATGACTAAAAAAGTTATAATCTTCATAATCTATCAAGAGTTATATTTATTGCTAGACTTCTCTTTGTTGACACCCTTTCATGTCACAAAATCTTGTTTTTCTGAAAAATAATAGGAGGGACACAGTCTCCAACTACCACAAATTATGCAGTTGAGTTTCCCACATTTGGGGAAATTTCAGGGGTTTACACATCTGTAGTCCAATGGATGGGTCTCATCCCATGGAGGGGAAAACCACCTCCATGATCGCCCTAGCTCCCATCCTGCTAAGTATCTGTGTCACAAAATCCTGATTACTCTCATCGTTCTCAGCATGCTCTTGGTTCTTTATTGCTCCAATGAAGCTAAGTATAGACATAGCCATTCACTGATTCAACAAATGCCTGTTAAGAACCTACTGCAAACCAGGTTCAGTGAGAGGCACTGGGAGTTCAGTCATAAGCTAAGCAGATGTGGCCCCAGCCCTCATGGAACTTATGTTACTAGCCTAAAAGTCAGCAGACTAAAACCCTGAAACTAAATCCAGTTGGTCACCTTTAATTAATTAATTTATTTTTGGTAATGGATTTCTATTGGGACATATCCAGGCCAATTCATTTACATGTTGTAAATGGCTTTCCTTGCTCTACTATGTTACAGTTAAGTACTTGCAAACAGAGAACTTTAGCCCACAAAGCTTAAAATATTTAGTGCCTGGACATTTACAGAAAAAGTTGGCTGACCCTGGTAGATTTTAGATCTATCTTGCAGCTCCACATTCTTTCTCTTGGGGAGTATATATTTGGTCTCTTATGGTTTCAATTACTTCTACAGAAATGACTCTGTAACCTCTATCCACAGTCATGACCCCTCTTTTGAACTTCAGTCACATATTTCTAAGTGCCTGTTTAGCATCCCTATCTACTATCTACCCACATGGCAAATAAACCATCTTTATTTAAAGACAGCTAAGACCGACTGTATTATTTCCCCAAAGCCAATGTTTTCCTACCATCAAACCCCCAATCACTAGGATATGAAAGTTTGAAGTCTCTCATTTTGTTTCAACATCTGTAGCAAAATAAGAAAATACAAATGCATGCATTTTTTAATATATATATATATCTGTCAGTTAATTCCTAATGCAACCAGGTAGGCCAGACCCAAACCCTCATGTTTAGAGTAAGGGCATCATCAAACAAACTCCCTGTGGTCAATCTCTTAGTTGACCTTTCAGTCAATTTTCTTAACACATCCCATTATGTGTGTAATCACAATCCCTAGGAGTTACCAGTTGCCAAGATTACGGATTCTTACCCTGTGGTTGAGCTTTTGTTATCGATATACTATAAAATGACTCAACGGACCAATGTACCTCATGAGCACTCTAAGGATTTTCTGAAGGTTGATGTCCAAGTAGATGCATCACTATCTATTTTTTATTTCTCATAATCTTCCAATTAAAATATAAATTTGTTTAGTAAAGATACTAATGTCATCTTTTTCTCATTTTCTACCTTCTCATGTAATTGGTTCTAAATTATGATTACTTTTCTTCTGCATTTATAACAAAAGTGTTTACATTGGCAATTAAACACCTATTCTCCTTGTATTTAGAATTACAGAGACAGTCTCAGGGAAGGTCTACTGTAGAGTCACATTACAACCATGTGGGTCTAGGACCTCAACTTTTTTTTCAGTTCCTCCATCATTTACCCTCCTTGCTTTTATTGTGTATCTACACTGTACTACTCACTGGCGATACCAAGTAATTATTTTTTTTTCAGACGTTCAAAATTCTTTCTTAAAAAGATTTGTGTCTGTGTGTATGTATGACAGTATGAATCTACACTGAAGACTACCCAGTCTTCTCCATTCTTGGTTTCTCTGCATTTTGTGTCTTTTGACACTAACTTCTGGGGATATATATGAAAAGGTAAAAGGGGTGAAAGTATCTAAATACATCTTTCTACTTTTCTTTCTTTTCTTTCCTTAGATGAAAATCTTGAATTGGAAGACTTTGTGGGGTACAGAAATACCATAAGAAAAGAGAAAGTTGTGAAGGTCATACTTACTTCTCAATGTCTAGGGAAAGGAATAAGAGACTCCTGAATGGTTCTACCTTGTGTTGTTCTGTTGATCAAAAGGGAGAACAAATCAGCATTCTAGCTAAAAGTTTTCACAAATTTGGCAGTTTGCCCCCTCAGTGACATTTTTTTAGAAATCTTAAAAAGGTGGTAGAAAAGTAAACATGAATAATGAAGCCAGGCAAGGATAAGAGAACATAAGAACTAAGTTCATATTTTTAACCATGCAGTACCAAGATTAAGACAAATTAGGTCTTGTGTCTAGTCAGAATGTTGTCTCCCACCATTTCCTTTTGGATCAACCAATAATTGGTGGTAGCGTGTCTCTCTGGAGTTTTGCCTCACTGTATCCCTGGCATCCTGGGCAATACTTAATCAGCAAGCCAAGAGAAGCACAGAATTATTTGTGTTGTGAGTATCCAATCAACGTTTTGCTCCTATATTCATTAATTTTTCATAGTTAAAAACTCAGGTTGATTTGTGGCAAGGACACCTCAAAATATTCTCTGACATCAAAGAACCTAGAAGGTGGAAGAATGGGAAAGTAGGACAACAATACTAAGAGTGTAGTTATCAACTAGCTGTGAAATTAACTTTGAGTTAATTAATTTATTAGAAATTCCATCCATTCTGTAATAAGTTAGAATAAAACTACTTCCCCTTATTACTTAAACTGACTAAAGAATGTAAAGTATATGAGGGTTCAATGAGAGAACAGACACATAACTGGCACTCAATGGGTCTTTCTATACAAGGAATGAAGAATTGAGGATTTAAACTAATGCAAATCCCAGTAAAATATTCCAAATAGTGTTGTTTAAATAATATTTAGTCTGGATTGTATTTCAAGGGCAGCTGTAGCAGGTCAGGTTGCTCTGACAAAGTCAAAGAAAATTCTTGGATTTCTGATTAACACAGGAATCACTCCTAAAAAATAACAAGAAGTGAATAATCATTTATTGTGCTTCTTTGGTGAACCATCCAGTTCAGCAGGCCTTTTAGGTCTGCTTTATTTCATATTCACAGCCGTCTCTGATATGGATTTTATTCTTTCTCACGCTTATGACCTTAAGAAAAATAGTCAGAGGAAGTTCAGCAACTTAAGTGTATCTATAGCTACTAAAGACCAGAGGAAGGACTTACAGTCAGGTCCAAGTGTAGATCCTCTTTCTAAATCATCAAGCTACCTCTCCTCAAGACTTTCCATGAAATTGCCTATCAGTTTTCATGAAAACCACTGCCCAAGTGCTTATATGACATTATTTCTTTTTATATCCCAGTAGCTTCATTTCATTAACAAAGATGGCAGCAAAGGTTTCAAAACACAGGTCTGTATATTTGAAATGTTCATTCTTGAGATGCCTGGGAAAAGAAAAGGACTCCTTAGAGTAGGTATAATGCCTTCCTATTGGGACACGTGGTCACCGAACTGTCTAGAGCGAATACAACTTGGCTCACAGAATGGCAATCCTAGCAGCTCTATTGACTTAATGCCCCTGAGTCTGTTTGAAAGGTTGCTTTGATTTCCTGGAAGTAAAATTCCCTTCCCCTACTTGTTGCAACAGGGAATTGGTAGAAGCTATTTGCTGTCAGAACTTAAAAAGGGCAGCTCTCAAAATCTGGGCCATATATAGGCAAATGGTAAGTAAAATAAGGATATCGTGATGGTATTCATCAAGAAACAGCCTTAAGTCCTTGAAAATGATCATTTCAGTTTGCCTGTAACTATAAAAATGAATTTCAGGTAATAGCTTTTCTTTCATATGGTAAATGATAAATGATCATTTAAACATTGACTCATTCACCAGCCTAGATATAAGAAAATATAAGAACTTACTGTGATAAAAGAGAATCGAAGGCTGTAGTCACCTGATTTTTCAACCTGTTGATTATACCATGGGGACATTCATTTGTCTTTACTTCAGCTCTGGAGTTGCATAAGATATATTTTGCTAGCCAAAACAATCAAGTCCTTTAGCTCCTATACATTGTATTTTTTTTCTTAGACCTGTCTATGTTTTTCATCCAAATGATTATATATCCTTTTAAACTTTGAAAGCTGAGGTGTCAAGTCAAGCTACCCACTAAACCACTCAAGGAAAGAAAGAATATTCTTCTTTGACTACTTATTTTTTCCAAAATGTGTACAGAAATATTGAGTCAGGTTTGCCATAGCATGGGGTAGGACATCATAGTTCATCCAGAACTCAATCATAAGAACCAGTAAAAGAAAAGTGAACTATAAGCAAGGGAAAATGTATTTGTAAGCACTTAAATTATTTTTTTTAAATCTTATGAACAAGGATCATAAAGATAAACATTCACAAAAATGAGTATATTTTATTCAGTTTCTACTTACCTACTTATGCTAGAAATAAAATAGCCAATACTTAAAATGTCCAGAAGAGAAAAAAGGAAAACATAAAAGAAAAACTGGGGGAAGGTGAGAAGTACATTACAGACTTAAAGGGAAAAGGAAATTTTACCTTGAAATTTTTCATAAGCCTATGTTTTCCGAATCAGAAGATTTCAAATTTTACCAAGTCAGTGTCTTCAATATTTTATGTTAAGTACCAAGAGATAGACATTTTGATTCCAATAGGTACCATCTTCTTTTTGTTGGGTTTTCCCCTGACAGAACAGAGTTAATCTTCATGAAATCCATTATTCACCCCAGTGGTCTATGGTTTTTAGAAGGATTGCTAAAGCATGAAGTAAATAATGGTGAAGAAGAAATGTGAACTTTTACTTTTGCTCACTTTTAATTCCTAGTTTGTAAGTAAAAATGCACATATGTACCTCTCTCTGAGTATTAAAATATGGTAGGCTATTCTCCCATACTACTCCCAAGGAATAATTACTTTTATTCTTTTTTAGCTGTATCCTTAATTTTAATTGAATAATATTCTCTATAATGTTGACATATAAACTGAAATATATATCTATCTCCTATGTCTACTATCAAATATTGTAAAATATAACTATTATGAGGAAAAAATTCTGCACCATACTGGAACACAAATTTACAGTTTCACTGTCTGTAGAAATCTCCTTCCTGGAGTTTTCAAGAGAAGAATCTGTTTTCTCACTTTCCCCAGATTCTAAAAGCTGCTGGCTTTCCTTTGCTTGTAGCCTCCTCCTGTCCATCTTTAAAGTTTGCAATGGTTGGGCCAGACCAACTAAATTATATCACTCTGACTGTCCCTCTTCAATTACTAAGTACCTTGTGATTATATTGGGCCCAATAAGATAGTCAAGGAAAACCTCTCTAAATTAAGGCCAGTAGATCAGCAACAGCCTTTTCTACCAGCAACCTTAATTTTCCTTTTCCATATACACAGGGTCTGGTGATAACATAGACACTGTTGTGGGTTCATTATTTTGTTTGCAAAGAAAATGGTATCTATACCATACATATATGCTACCAATATATACTATGCAACTAATTGATATAGATTATAAATATATAACTTGTATATATTGTGATTCTATTTTATATTATATATAATTTTACACTAAACTCTAAGTGGACATTTTGTTTTATAGAAAAGCTTCTATCATCCAGGTGCTAACTAGGACTGACTCAGCTTAACTTCTAAGATCAGAGAATATAAGGCATATTTGGGTAGTATGACTAGATAAAAAAACTTAAACATACAGTTTTATAAAAATACTAGATATTTGAGAAGCTTCAAGTTTAGAAATATTTTAAAAATATGCAAAATTTCTCTCAGAAATTTCCAAAGATTTTCTCCAGTTTTTTTTTTTAATGGTATTATTTGTGCAACTTACAGGCATATAATCTTAAATTTGGTCCTCAAAACTGACTTTTCATAATTTTCTGTCTGGTGATGTTTATATTCAAATGTAGTCAATAACTACTGCCAATAACTTCCTTATTTTTCAGTAATTTCTTTTAGTGCTTTTTGTTGCCTGGTATCACCTTTATATATTTATTTCAAGATGGGGGTCACAGATATGCTTCCCTCATTCTTATGTGTTTAATAATATCTGGTTTGGGGTTTAATGCCTGGAGAATGGGCATCTTTCCTAACAGTGAAACATTGTAGGGATTATTCTACAGTCTCTGGAACTGAATGTTTTTTGGGCCAGTGTAAGGTTTACCTGATTTTCCTATGTAATAGTTTATTAACTTGCTTTATTTTAAAAATTTTTTACCTCTATGACTAAAAGAAACTTTTCCAAGAAATATTTGAAGTTTAATATCTTAACTAGGTCACATTTTTATTAGCTTTTTTTCTGAAATAGACTATTTTTAAATCCACTTACTTGGGTTTTTCCTTAATTTCAGGAAAATTTTCTATTTTTCATATTGCAGAATTCTGTATTCCTCTTATAGGTTTTCTATTTTAGGATATCCATTATAAATGATGATCATCTTCCTTTATTACATCTTATTCTAAATTGTTTTCATTTCTTTGTCTTTTCCTTCTGCACTTATGGACATCTGAAAATTTCCTTATGTCAAGAAGTGTAGTACACTGTACAATCTGAGAAATGGGATTCTGAAAACTTTATCGAGGTAAATTACAGAAAGACATTATGGTACAACACTTTTGAAACTGTTTCACACATCAACATTTGCTAATTTATAACTAATTCCTTATAAATTACAGAGCAATTTCAGTTATGTCATGTCATCTAGTCTTCTTATAATTTCTCAAGAAATAATCTTCACTCTTTAGATATGTGTAAATTATCAACTGACTCATTCTCCTTTAATTAGAATATTAGATAGTTCCAATGTAAAGAGCACAATGCTGTTTAACTGACTCAATATTTTTCTCCCTTACCCATCTCTACTGTAAAAAATAATAACCAATTGCCCAGTCATCCTTGCAGCTAAAGGTGGCCATGTGACATATTTCTGATGGGTAAGATGAAGGAAATTCTGCACAAGAGTGGATTTAGGAAAAGATTTTGTTTTTCCTGATAAAGCAATGTACTGACATTTCTCCCACCTGCCTCCTTACTTTGACCCAGACACAAAGTCTAGAGATGGGAAAAGTTATTGTGAATTCTCAAGAAAAAGGCCAAGAACAATTCAATTGATACTAATCCCAACTTGGTTGAGTCATGCAACTAATGTCATCAGCTGCTGCTTATCTCTAAATTCCTTACACATGAGAGAAGTGAGTCTTTTTATAACCCTTATTAGCAATATTATATTACGATTAAAAGCATCCCCAATACTGTCAACTTATAATTATGTGTATACAAAAATTGATTTAAGCACAACACAATGGAAAATTAATTTTTAATTTATATGACAAAGAAATAGCGTAAATATTGTAACCACCTTCCCTTCCCTCATAAAAATGGATTTAAGTTTAGTCTTGTAAAGAACTGGGCTCTCCCTTGAGAAGAAAAATTTTACCTTTTTAATTCTTTGAGCAAATATTCAAAAGAAATGGTCCTAAGAAGCAAAATTAATTTATGTCAGTTAACTAAAAATAATATTAATTTAATACCTTGCGTTTCCAAGTAAACCAGAAGATCAACAATAACTAAAAATTCTTTGTGTATAAATCTAAACATTTTCCTGATTCAAAAGACCGTGCTAGACACTGAATGATTATTTTCATTTACATAGAATGAGCAATTCACTTTCTAATATATCTTAAAGATCTACCTACACAAAAGATGAGAATTATTTTATATTAAAATTGATATAATTTCATGAATCATTTTCATTGACTTATGATTTATAAGCCAGTCTTGAGAACCTCATTATTTTTAAAGCTTCTCCCAGTCTCAAAAAAAAATGTCTAATTTAATAAGTATCCCACCATGTTATGCCAATTTACAAGTTATGGGTGATCTGGGCAAATCTTTTAATTGGGTTTGAATTGTGCTGTTTGTCTCAGCACTACACAAATGTTAAATAATTCAGAGACTAAATGAAGTCTTATAATGCAGCACACCAAAGTTGTTTAGGCAAATTTTTTTTTTTGATAATCAGATAATTATACATAACTAGTCATCATTACTTCAAACAAATTATGTTCTGTTAAAGCATGAAAGAGGTTTCCTGGCACTATTTTAAGTCCAACTAATCTTACTGACAATAGGTGTCTGTAGGCAAACCTGTTCATTGATGTAATGGTTTGGTTGTACAGCATGGGTAGTTGTTGCTCTGCAGTTGGCCATTCTTAATTATATAATTTGAAAATAAATATTTGTATCTATTATTTTGAAAAAATCATAGGTTCAGTAAACTTGGCAAATGTGTGTATATTTTGAATACGGAATGTTTTGTCTTTTATTCATTGTAGATTATCTGTAATAATGCGTTGCTTCATGAGACCGCACGAGAGGAGAAAAACAAGGCGAGCAGTTGTTTGCTGTGCATTTAAGTGCTTAAACAGAGGAGTCACCGCGTTCAGACATTCTTGCTGGACTAATTCACTGCAGTCAAATGGTTTAGAGTGCTGCTTTATGCCAATCAAGAGCATTAGCGTCATTTGTGCGGTGGAAAAGCTTGTATTGGGGCGAGGAGGGGTTCTTGGGCTGTGTCTACACAGATTAAGTAAAATGGAAAACGAAGTCATTTATTCAACTGATTCTGGCAAAACAGAAAAAATAGCGTCAATAATTTAAGTAGCTATAGACGGTAATGGAGTTCAGTGGAAAAATGCTCCATTTCTCTTCCCATTGCCTACAACTAGAATTGTTTTTGTTTTTCTATAGAAGTTGGGCCACCCTAGGAATATTCTCTTGGAATATCAATTAGGGGTGAAGAGAGAAATCTGCAATCTCTCATTGTTTCAAGAGCTGTTTATATCGAGGTAGGAAGATGACAAACTACTTGCGAATAATAAAATGTATACCTAAAGGAGCTACCTCCTTTGACCACTTTTTAAGAATGATGCTCCAGAATCATGAGCTAATTTTGATATTGAGTATGCTAAAACATTAAGCAAATGTATATTCATTATGATACAACATACCATTGGAGCACTATTGGAGACATAGAACAATAGGTTATGTTCATCTTTTTTTTTTTTTTTCTGTGTTACTCAGATTCTATTATTAGGTTTGAAATACTGAAATAACTGTATATTTCCAAAGGTTAAAAAAAAATGTCTTAGTATAACAAACTTAATAAACACTTTCTAAGGGAATTATAAACTAATGTTAGCCATCCAACATTACGTATTGGATAACAGTGGATCAACATTTTACTTTATTTCTAGCTTTGAAATTTTATGAAGACCCTTACTGAATAACTACTTTTATCACAAGAACCATTGTGATAAAAGTCTGTTGTTTCCCTTCTAATTTCAAAGCCAACTTTGTTATAAATGAACTCTGCTTATAAATAAATGTGGGCCTTATTTACAAGTGTTTCTTATTTATCTAAGCTTTCTTTTATATCATTAATCTATTTGTTTATCTCTGTGTCTATTCACTTTCATTTCTATAGCCTTTTATTAATTTCTGATGTCTGAGATGGAAAGTCCCCTCTCTTTGTTTTTCTTCCTCAGATGTTTCTGTCATGTCAGGCTTAGCTTACAGGTTTAAAATTTTGTAAGAATTTTAAACAGAAAAGTATTGAATCTTGCTTTGGGTAGCCATCATCCTGTTGCTAATCATTCCAAACCTAATGACATTGTTTTTTTATATATCATAGTTGTGGGATTTAGCTGTGATTGGTGACATAGTCCCTTCTTGGAGACTCTTTAATGACTCCTGATGGTGAGGGAAACTGGATATCTTAAAGTTATCGGTTATATGCTGTAACATTAAAGCTGGATGTCAGATGAGACCTCTGCTAGGAAAGTTGGCCAAAGTCACCCCACACATTCTTTCCATGTTGCCTCTCTACTTCCTAGTGGAATAGTGGCTAGTTTTAGTTTTCTAGAACAAACAACAGTCCCACCAAAACCTGAGAAGTGACATCAACATTGATGATTAGTCCGAGTATCAGATATCATTTGTGCCAGAACTCAATAAATTTTAAGGGGGATGAATATAGACAACTTATAGTAGAAATGCCAAAAACACATTGAAATAAGAATCTAAAAAAGTCACCTCTTGCTGTTGGCCATATTGGGAAAAAAACAATCTGAGACCACTGAATCTTCCTATCCATAAACATGACATCATCTGTTTTACATAGATTTCTTTATTGTATTGCAATAAATGTTTATTTTTCTACTAGCAGCATATGCATATTTTGTTAGAATTATATATAGCTAGGTGCTTATAATTCATGTTATTGTAAAGAATACCTTTTTAAGATGATTTCTAACTTACTATTTGCATGTAGTAATATTACTCATCTTATATGCTCATTTGTTCCCACAAATGTGCTCTACCATATAATTAACTCTAATAAAATATACCTATATGAGTCTGAATGTTCTACATTCAATAAGTAATTCTTATCACCCTTGACTAATGCATAATGACTAATCTTTCTACCAATTTTACTTATCACACACTTATATAGTATCATGACCCAGGTATTTTTTAAGTACTTTAAAATAATAAATAATTTAATTTTCATAACTCTCAGTGAGGAAATACACTAAGTAAAAGGGTAAATATTTAGGGTCATTCATTAATTCATAAGCAATAAAGAAATAATTTTAACCTAGATAGTCTTGGCCAAACTCTCAGTTATTAAATGTTATGACATGTGATTTTTTCTCTATCTTTCTTTGTTGCTCGGTAAAGGTTAAGGTTTATAATATAATGTCAAACACAATTAGAGTGAGCAGAGAGTCTTCTGTGTTCATGTCTTTAAAGACACTGCTTTTACCATTCAACTGGTCAGTAGTCTATCTGATCTGTTTATCAGACTTTTACTTTGCTACATTTTTTTCTTCTTTTGCTTCCCTTATTCTTCATTCTTTTATTGTAAATTATTAATGTGTATTCGATCTGTTGAATGATTTTACTACATCTAATAAGGTTATCCTTTTACATAATTATTTATCTCTTAATAAGCACATGTATCTCTTACAAGCTCTAGATTTTAAATTGCATGATATGATTTTTCTGATGCTTAGTCAATATCTCTGAAAAAGAATTTCATCTTACTACTCATCTCTAGATTTCTGCATTCTAATCTCTTGTTTAGGAATTTTGAATTTTAGTTTGAAAATTAACTTGACATAAAATTCTTATCTCATATGTTTAAGGTAGACTAAAAAAATGAAAAGTATTAACATTTTTTAAGTTATATTTTGAAAACTTCCATTTGCAACTTCATTTCATGGGGATAAGAGAAGGGAGTTTTTAGGAACATTTAAAAAAAAACATTGATTTGTAACACCTGCTTTATGGCAAAGTGGGATGCATTTTCACAAATATCCAGTGTGTGCTTGAAAAGAATCAATATTATTTTGCAAAACTTACTAAAGTAGTACATTCAGACAGTATTTACCATGCATAAAACCAATGTTGGTGGAGATTTTAGAGTAGGAGGATTTGGCAATCACCAAATATACCAACTGATCTTTGTATCACCAACAGAAAAACAACCAGATATTGTGCTATCTAATTGTGACACAATAACATTAAGTATGCCCACCCTTGTCATTCCTAAATTAAATCAGAATCTACTCAAACCTTTAAAACTAAATTCCACTTAGATGGAATATGGGAGATGGAGGAACAAGATAATTAGTATCACAATGAAGCAATCAGATAAATCTGGCATGTGAGACCAATTTTTAATATGATCCAGTTTCTTTAATCAATCAATGATCTGAAGGAAAAACATTGAGTACTAAAGGGAGTCAGCTATTTGGATCTTATCTCCAATAAGTCAACTATAGCATACATCCTTGATAATGAGGGTAATTTTATTACAATGTGGGCTAAACTTTGTTATGGTATATCTGCATATTGGAATATTACTCAACAATCAAAAATGATAATGTTATTTGTAGTAATATAGATGGAGCTGGAATAAATTGTGCTAAGCAAATTAAGCCAAAAGGATAATGATAAATACTAAATGGTATCACTTAACTGTGGAATAAATAGAAATCAAAGAAAGGGTAAAAGATAAACTTTAAAACCAATCCTTGAAAGCTGATTAATAGATTTGAAGCATCCAGAGGGAGCAGTGAAAAGGGGTGAGAAAATGGCAAGCAGAGCACAAATGGGTGATGGTGGAGGACTATGGATGCTACATTTGTAGGGGCAACACCTGAATGGGATGTCCATACCTCCAAAATGCAAGAATGTAAACCCAGAGCATTTCAATAAAACATTGTATGTTTCAGGTGCCTAATGTTTTAAATGTTTTATTTTCCATTGCAGCGTGCTCAATCACTATTACCCATTAATCTCTCTTAATCTCTATAATCCTTTTAAGCATAGTATTAATTCTGTCCAATATTAAACTGTACTTACTCCAGCCCCCTTTTCTATTTTTTCAAATGTATTTGGTAGTATACCTTTCCCTGTCCTTGTACATTCAACCTATTTGCACTTTATGTGTTACATATGTATTTCTCTTTCACTAGATCACTTAGTTCATTTAAATATTCTGTAATTACTGTATAGTTAGATTTATGTCTACATTATTTTGAACTAAATTTTTGTTTCCTCTTTTCTGTCTTTATTTTCTTCTTTTCAAAGAAATATATTTTTTTTTGACATTTTAATTTATTTTGATATTTAGGAATCTTAATATGCATAACAATTTATCAAACCCTTCTGAACAAAAGTTAGAACATTATAACCATGACAACTTCCCTTTAAATGTATTGCTACATATATAAATTTTCATTTTATTTTTTTCTATTTTATTAACCCCAAGTTGATATTGGTTAACTAGTTAATATTCAAGTAGAATTACCAACATATTAACTACTCTCTGTGATCACCACTCTTCCATTGATTTCAGATCTTTCACATGTAAATATCTATGGGTTTTATTTTACTCTTAAAAGAATTTGTTGAATATAAAATTCTAGGCTCAGAATTATTTTTTCTTTGTGCAATAAAGACATATTGACTTTGGGTTCAGTTGTTATCGGTGAGAAGTCAGATTTGTCATTATATTTACTTAATTTACGTTTTCCATCTGATTTTAATATATCTCTTTATCCATACTGACATCCAATTTTAACATTATATATTTATATGTGGATTTTTTTTTCCATTTGGAAGTTTTGAATCCAAAAATGAGTGCTTTTCCATTGACCTGAAAAATTGTCAGTCAGTCATTCAAATATTGTTATTCTCCTCTCAATAAAATTTCCAAATATAAATGCCTTAGACTTTTTCACTCTATCTTCTGTGCTGCTAATAGCTTAAACATGAATTTTTCATTTCTTTGTCTTACTATACTATATTCTAAATTATTTCTTCAGCTATATCCTTCATTGTATTAATTCTCTTTTTGTCTGTGTCTAACTTAATTTTATAGTTTTTATTTTTTAAATGCAATTACTACACTTTCCATTCATTGATATTTGATTTGGTTATTTTTTTAAAAAAACTGCTTGGTCATTTTCTGTGCATAGCTCTTTCTTACCCCTTTTTTATTTTAATGCATTAATGTGATTAAAATTACCTAGTTTTATTCTTTTTTTTCCTGACATATCCAGAATGCCAGAAAAAACGCCAGCTTTGGAATCAGACTCTTTTTGCTTATGTTTTCTAGTGCTTTGTTTTTTTTACAGTCTTTGAAATTCAGTTGAGTTGATATTTTTGAACAGTATTATATACACTTGATAAAATTTGGATGGAAATAATTTCCCACTGCCCATGCTCAGTGCCTGGGTACACTAATGTTGCAGCATCACTTTAATTAATATGTGGATTGAATTTCATTTGATCACATCCAGGTGTATGAATTCATTTGCAAACTTATCTAGCAAAGACTGACTTGTGGGATGAATTCAATAATTCCTTGAGAATTTTGAATGAAACAAAAATTCAAAATTTCATTCAAAATGAAGATATTTTTCCTTTATTCCAGGTGCAATGTGAGCAACCCCTTCTGCTAATTCCTTTAAGGCAGGTGATACATCTATTTACACTAAAGTTTGTTCTTTAGGGTCCAAGATCTAAAGAGAGAATAATCTTTTAGATGTCATGTTCTCCCTTGGTGAGTCCGTCAACCTACGATGACTAGAAAAGAAAACTCAAGTTCTCCTTGATTTAATGAATACCCTAAGTAGGCAAATCAGACTAATTTCTTGTTTCTCTTGGTCCTTGTTCTCATTTAGTTTTTGACTCTGAGAACTACTAGCCTTTTTGCCATACTATACTTAACACTAACATTTTTAGTTATTATGTGGCGGACTTAGACTCTATCAAACTCTTAGAAAAACAATCTCAAAAAATCCCATAGCAGTTCTACCTAACTGAATAAAATAACTGAAGGATTTGTTTTGTTTTGTTTTTAAGTAGAACCACATCCAGGTTTCCTTCACTATCTTAAATTAGAATGTTGCGATTTGTTGTAAATTGGGAGGCAATTTTGGGGGCCAGTGGATGTTCCATATAAAGTAATAATAATAATAGCATTTCTAGGTGTAAAAATAATTTAGCAAAACATACCAAATAATAATATTCTACTTTTGGACAATATGGAAAACCTGTTTCTGGGATACTACAAGTCAGTTTTCACAATTGGCAGAATGCTATGCAGTCACAAGTTGTTCCAGTGTTCAAGCATATAAGTATGAATGTCATACTGTTGTCAGAAGGCTCATATGAAATATAGACATGCCACATTAACCTAAGAGAAGACACTGAAAGTCACCAAGTAGTCCTAACAACACTAATCAAATGGAAGTGACAGTAACTATGACGATGAAGTTGTCGATTGATTCAGTAAAGGAAACAGGAGATTTGAGTCTGACATGAAATCAAATGTAGTTTCCATGGCGCCATGTTGGTTTCCCACAGGTATGTCTTCTAAACTCTTGTTTTCCATGAATGGTTTGTATAAACTCAGATAAGTTACCTCTACCTGGGACTTACTTAACTAATTTGCAAAGTGAATGTCTTGATAATACATGATATGGAAATCTGTGACCACCAACCCTCAAATTTTACTCACATCTCCTTGAAGGCTACAGCATCTTTTCTTTTTTTAATGCTTGAAGGAACTTTATTTAGTGATTGTGATATGAAGAGTCAGTTAACTCAGATTTTACTACAATAAAGGAAAAAAAACACAGATGATAGACATTATTTATAAACTTGCTGGTAGTCTAAGATTTAAACACAAGATATATCATAGATCATATTTTTTATATGACAAAATCCCTTGTTCAAATTGAAGGTAATTTTTTTTATTGTGATTGCTTTTTACCAGCATATTTGTTATTTCATTATCAGTTACATTACAAAGCTTAGGAAGTTCAAACTTCAGTGTTGTCTATTTTTGCATGCTTCCTCTAAAACTTCTTTTCATCTCATTACAAGTAAAATTTTCAAATTAAATAACATTTTTCCTGAGTAAATTACATTCACTTTTGTACTTAAATATTTATTTGAAATTCCATACATTTTTCAAAAGTGATATACCAAATTGTATATCAGTTTCAGTACTCTCAAAATGTGTCTTCCCCTTTTATGCCTTAATTGTAAAACTATGCATTTCTTCTCATTTTCTTTTACTTGTCACTTCCTCCAACATCATTAAAGAAAGAAAGAAAAGGTAATTTTGATCTAGGTGTATTCATAATGTCTCTGATTTGCTAAAATCACAGAAAAAAAAGTTATTTTTGTTTAAAAACACTTTAAGAACACTGCACGATTGAGGCAACCAGAGAGAGAGAGAGAAGGTGGGAGTGATCTGGGAGGGGAGGTGACATGATGGGCTATTGTGGAGGACTGTGGGTTCCTTGGTGGTAGGTGTGGTGTGGTAACATATATGAGGATGTGATTCTGCATCTCTAAATCATATACAGTGATGTCGACCAATGTCACCTCAATAATTTTTAAAAAATGATAATTCATTGCTCTCCAAAGATCAAGTTTGTTTTTTCAGAAAAGCTATGTGCTTTGAGTAAATAATTGGTCACTACAGTATCTGAATATTATAAGAAGTGATACTGCTAGTGAGAAAAAAAATGCATGAAATGCATGTGATATTTTAATTCATTTTCAATTTTGAGTGAATAATCCTATAACATAGTATTTCATAACCACACCATATCTCTGAGTTTCAAAAGCACTTATGTACAGTTGAATTTGGAAAGAAAGATTTATTCAATTGCTTCGTGAAGTTGGAAAGCAATGATTACATGAGCAATGGTTAAGTTCAAAATATTCTATTCTGTCTGTATTGTTTTTACATTAAAATTATATTCTCACATATATACATATTGACTATAGCTAGCCATTTCTAGGAATTTGGGTATTTTTGTCAAAGAAAAGCAGCCTATTTTAAGATTTTATTTTACATATTTTATTTTTATTTTGAGGGGAATCCAAATATCTACACCATGAACTTAAATTCCTATAGCTGCCAGAACTGACAGAGAATTAGCAAGGCAGAGCCAAGTTCACGCAAAACTGTCTACGGCGCTCTTATAGCTAAAGACAAACCAAAATATTGACTAGTTCTTCTCAAAACAGCATGTATAAGTTGTGGCTGAAATAAGCCTGATGTAAGAAAGAATACAGATGGCAGTATAATCATAGGCTGGGTCTACACGATGCCAAACAACCCATTCAAAAGTGAAAAACTCAGTCGATCACTTCATAGTTTTGTCTACATGCCACCACTCAACAGGCTTGACTGACTTCTTCACAGAATTGACTGAGCTTTTGACTAGACTTGAGCAGATGTTTTATCACTATATATAATCAATCTTAGTCATTAAATCTATAACCCAAATAAGTTTCTTCATGAATGACAATTTCTTTGCTAGACCAAAACAACCTGAAAATGTTAAACAAAAATCATCTTTTAATTCCTCACACAGCCTACACTAGTGGATGTGCTTGGCACAGTTTTGAGTACGATTAACAATAAGTAGGGTCTGTCCACTTACTCTGTAATATTTTATCTGGTATCATAGCAATTTAAAATCATTGAAAAGTAATTAAAACTGATTTTATCTCCTTTTCTTCTTTACAATTTTCCTGGTATAGACAACCTATTTGCCATAAATGCATAAATCACTGAGAGCATTTACAACTTTTACTTTTTACATTTTTTCCAAATTTTTTTATCAAAAAAGACCTTTTCACTTTTTAGTGCAAAAATTCTCAAATTTTGCAAGATCAAAAATGAAAACAATCAAAAAAGATTCCTTTAAAATTAGTTCTGAATGAGCAGAGTTATCAAGTGTTGTGCCTTTAGCACCTATTATAATTTAGACCTGAATAAACACTTATTACATAAATGTTTAGATGAACTGCAGTAGACCATTTTTACAATCACTGACAAACTGTAGCCTGCTAAGAAGGGAGTAGGGAACAAATACATCAACTCACTTACTCTTGTCTTACAAATGTACAAGTGTACTCCCTGTGCTCTGCTGCCTGAATGCAAACCAAACTGGAAACCAAAAGTCAATGGACCTATCCAGAGTAGGGTGGAGAAGGGTAAGGAGTAGATCTACAGTGATGGGAGTATAATTTCCACTCCCTACACACAGCCACACAGTGGTTCTTCATAAATCACTGGGGCTGGAAATCATATCATATATTTTAGTTATTCTTATCATTTTCAACACATAAAATTACATATATGTGTATCTATATGCATATATGTGTATAGAGAGAGAAGATGGCAGTTGATGGACAGATAAGATGGATAGATGAAAATGCTCAAAACCTGGAATAAGGTAATTAATTTCTTCCTAAAATCCTTGAATATATTTGCCAAATGGTCCTTAGGTTTCTTACAAATTGGAATGTTCTTACACATGAATGCCATAAAAGATAAGTTTTTTTAATAATCTAGAACTTTTCTTTTATTAAAAATAAAAGTGTTTAGAGAAACACTGGAAAACAGAAAACGGTCAGTGCAGATCACACAAGTTCATAAATGATGCTTTCAGGATTTTTTCCCCCTCAGCATCCACCAAGCATTTGTCTGGTAAGAGGCGAGTTTTCTGAATCCACCTTTAATCACTACCCTTCTTTCTGATTTCTGTCTGTTTTCCATCCACTATTTTTCATATGCTGTCAGTTTGCTTCTTTTCAAGCACAAAGAACAGTCAGGAGAATGAATAGGGTGAAAGCAAAGGACTCCTCTCTGGGAAGGCATCTCTGGAAATGTTTACTGTATCAGCGTTAATATCTTCCACAGCTAAGTGTGCATGCCTGTCTTCTGAGACCGCAGCTGCAGCTGCCTTTATTCCAAGCTACCTGTCACATGCTTTAGGGAACTAGCTCTGTGTGCTAAACACACAGGTCCTTTGCCGTGTTAATAGTGGGCTGATTGGGAGAGTTCACTTTTATCTTTATAAATTTATATATTTTACTCTGTTTTCAGCTAAGCCATGGATGAAGACTGACTTAGCCCAAGGACCTCTTCTCTGTTTGTGGGTATTTTTGTTTCCTTCACTTTAAAACTAGAGAAAGTGAAACTTTTTAAACTTAAAAACACAGAAACTATTTTTTCAAAACTCTGAAGTTCTGTAGTTTAAATGCCCATCCAAGCAGGAGGCATTGAAAGGTTGAGGGGGGAATTCACAAGGCATTTATTTTCAGGTTGACTAAGAAATACTGTTTAAACAGAAGCAAACGCTCCCTTGTTATTCCCACCACCTGTACCCTTAACCCTTCTCTTTTGGGGGCCTACCTGCTGGTCCTAACTATTACAGAACATTGCTGCAAACACACTTTTTTTCCCACTGTTATTTTTTAAATTATTGTTTATTCTATTATTTATTTTGTTTTACATCATTATCTAGCCCGGGGTTCTCCCACCACCTTTTCACCTGTGAACCATCATCTTAGTTTTTCGTGCCCCTCCCACCCCTTATTCCCCCCGCTTCCCCCTCTCATGCTCAATGCTTCAATTTTGCTAAAAAAATCATTTTAAATTTTTCTTGTCCATTAGATTGTTTTCCTTTGTTTTCCATATAAGTGAGAACATTCAGTATTTCTCTTTTTCTTTCTGGCTTATTTCTGCCAGCATGATTCCTTCTAGCATCATCTATATTGCCGCAAATGACCTAAGTTTGTCTTTTTTGATGGGTGATTAATATTCCATTGTGTACATATACCACATTCTGACCCATTTGTCTGCTTGGGGGCATTAGGATTGTTTCCATATCCTGGCTATTGTAAATAGTACTGCAATAAACATCTGGGTACAGGTGTCTTTATGAATTAAAGAGTTTTTGTACCTTTGGGTAGATTCCTAGAAGTGGGATTGCTGGATCGAATGGTAGTTCCATTTTCAGTAGTTTAAGCTTTCTCCATACAGCTTTGATGCAAACACTCTTACAGGAAGAAGTGGGGCTTTCTTTTAAACATTGTGTTAGTAATATACCCAGATCAGGGCTACAAATACAAAGAAAAAACAGAAGACTTTTCTGCAATAACTCATCTGGATTTCATGATAAAACAAAATATTGTCAGCCTAGAAGAAGAAAATGTTAGCTCTTATTATGACTACTTTATTTATTTTTTTTATTGAATTTCACCTCATTAAAAAAATTAAAACTGTGATCCTGCCATCTATCTTCCTTGCTTGTTGTGATAAGTACCATATAACACTGCTTTAATATCAAAGGGGCATTTTTTTTTATCTTTTCCCAGGACTCTTAATCCCCAGAGTGAATTATTAATAAAAATGTTCCTATTGATTAATCTACTCTTCCAGCTATGATATCATTCACAGGTAGCAAACAAAATGCTAATGTTTTCATGACATAAGGATACATCACCACATACTGTCTATGGGTCTCTTGCAACTGTTAGGCAATTTTTATAGAAAAGAAGGAAAGGAAAGCCTTTATACTTGAATTAGAGCTAATGGATAACTTGAGAGTTGTGATTGCCTTATTCATAACTCTTTACTGTTAATCTAGGTTAAATCTTATTTAGTAATTCTTAACTGGGTGAAGATTTTGTTTCAACTAAAGAATGCACTGAGCTACAAATGATTTTAAGTGAGGACAAGAAAATCTCCTAGGTTCTATCATGTATCGTGAATATTTCCATGATGTTGATACACAAACACAGGTAAGATAAAAGCAATTAGTCTGAAAAGTCAAAAAATAAAAGCCAAGATATCTTCACAACCATTACAGGGACATTAATGATTTGTTTGGTTTTTTGGTACATTTGCTTTGCATTTTGTTGGACTCTATTTAGAAAAATGCCATTTTGCATGCCTCAACAGATCATTAGTAAATAAGGTTATACTAAGTGC
>PVHY01010521.1:0-51571 GCA_004024945.1 Uropsilus gracilis
AAAAAAAAAAAAAAAAAAAGAAAGTAAAAAAAAAAAACAAAAAAAACAAAACTACAAAACCCATGTGAGGAATCTTCTTTTACTTTAAGTTACCCTATAATTTGATGAATAGAATATTTAGTTTGATCTAAAATTAAATTATGAAATTAAACTTTATATTACTGTGGATAAAGAATGATTCAGTACCCAACAATGATAAACCATGCTTATTGTCTTTAAATGCATTTGATCAGGGGGCTACCTCTATTTAAAATATTAGTCAAATATGAGTTCATAACAAGGTCTCTCACACACACAGAATTACAGTTAATATGTTAACTTATAATATTTTCACTTGCTTGTCCTCTTTTTGGTGTCAGGCAATATTTTCTACTTAATATTTCTACTAAATATTTAAGTACACAGGTTTAAACAAGAGTGAATTCTCCAAGCAGTGGTAGGTATATTGTTTGTGTTCGGTTCTGGAAATACAAGACTAGGTCCTAGGCCTTTATATTAATTATATTTCAGTACACTATAATAAATATTCTGAGACACAAATATATTAGGGTGCTTTAGAAACCTAGAAAAAGTGCGACTTAACACATTCTGAAGTAGAATAAGAATATATTCTTACAAAGGGTAGTAAGAGTTACAATTTAAACTGCGAATCAAATATTTCCAACTAAAAATGGTATGTATATTCATATAAACTCTATGAAGTGAAGAACACTGTGGTGGGTATTATAAAATTGCAATGGAAATTTATAGATTATATGAATGAAGATAGAAAATGTATGTGTGTGCATGCGTGTATAATTGTTGATTTGTACAGTTAGAATTGTGTGTGTGTGTGTTGTAAAATTGAGTGAGAGAAGAGGGCTTCCAAGACACAGTTTTGTTATTCATGAAGGGTAAAAAAGCTAAATAGTTTGGACCCTCTGTGATAAATGTTCTTTCCTCTGAACACACTGTAAATTTGAATACAGGGAACCTTAATAGGCTTGTTCTATCTGATCTTGACTGCTGTGAAATAGTCTCAGACCTAAAACGTGGAAAATATCAAAAAGCCTCTTTGGTTCATTTCAGGATGAAGGTCACATCCATATTAATTGCCCTTATAGTGAAGCCTTCCTGGAGGCCACCTGTCAGAACATCTGGAGCTCCTGTTGCTGCTGCTTCCAACACGGAACCATCCCTACCCCTGATCTGACTTCAAAGACCCATCAAGGTTGACAGTAAGGGCCTGGGAAGGGACAGAGCAGAAATCTGCTGGCCAGACTGAGGCCTCTCCTGGAATAGTAAAATTCCCTTTTGTCAGTTTCAGAGTCTGGCAAAATGGAGGTCATTTATATGTGATATTTTCCAAATGCCCTTTGAAAATAAACCCACTGGAAAAAAATGTTATTTGATTTCTAGATTCCCCTCAGATTTTAGATTAAACATTAATAAAAATCATCTATTTTACATATCAGTAAAATAAACACCCTCACTTCAGTACCCTGTTGTACATTTGGGTTCACAACAATTATTTTGACCTTAGTTTTTCATTCACTCATGGGGAAGAAAAGAAAATGCATATGAGGGTATCATTCAGTATTATAGTCCTCCAGGGCAAATGAAAGTCTCAGAGCTGAAGAGTATATAATAAATTCTCTTGAAACAGCTAAATCTCTCAGGGTGGAGTTGTATTGCCCTATTTTGAGTGTGTGGAGGTCAAGCACTTAAATTGTCTACAGCTATAAGGGCTTTAAAGTCCTGTGGATAACCCTGTCTCTGAAGGCCCCCCAAAGGGGTTTATTTTCTCTTCCACTAGACTAAAACCACCCTGTTGTTAATTTTCTTAAATTCTTACTGAAAACCTTTTGCTATTATTGCATGGTGAACAGAAAGAAGAAATATTCCTTGATGAAATAATGGTAATGTTAGAGTAACAGCTGCCATCAACATAGCTGATGTTATGATTGATAATAGGAGTTACCCTTTTGCTTCCGAATTGTAAATTTCAAGAAGGATCTGGCAACATTATGGAGATTTGACTTTTTGATATGAGTGATTCAGAGTCCAGGTGAACAAAACTTAGAATGACCCTTCATTAGAATTCATAGTTTTCTTTCAGAAGGATAGCAGGGGAGGAAAAAAGAAAAATAAGACTTTTGTTATGTGAGTGATTGGCAAGGCTCTGTTCTTGGAAGAGAGGGAAAGCAAAGAGAAAAGATATAAAAGGGACTTAGGAGAGGAAAAAGGCATCAGCCATTTTATTGAAGAGTATAGAGGTTCAGACAAGTTGGCCTGGGGACCATGGTCTTCAGCCTAGGGTGGTAGACTTATTAGCCTTAGCATGCATAAGTTGATGGTGTATGCTAAAGGAGTCTAAATAGTTTGGGGATTTGAACTTCCTGTTGGAGCATATCTTATCTAGTTTGATTTAGGTGCTTTTGGAGATACTGGGAACAAGGCCTGAGATGATGGACCTGCTATTGGCTCCTGTTTTATCCTTTTTTTTTTTTTTTCATTCCCTAAGGTTGAAAGGATGCTAAAAGAAAAGAACATCACATCTTGGACCACATGTTTGGAGGAAATTGGAACAAACGCCAATGGAAGAAAAAGTAGAATGCCCTGCTTTTGGGACATGTGCTGTTAAAACTCAGACTAATTGGACATATGGTGAGGTGACCAGGGACTAAAGGACAGTTTTGGACATGCGGTGAGGTAACTCAGTTTTTCATGTTTATTTTGTTGCACATGTAGTGAGGTAACCGGAATTTTTGCATGCTTATCTCGTAGTACATATTTAAGTAATTGCTTTCTTATTGCTTGCTTAGTAATAAATAGTTTAGTCATTTTAAGAGCTTGGTTTGGCTTTTGAATTACATAGCAAAGGTTGTAGGCAGTTAAAGAATCATGATTTTTTTTTCCTTTACTTTGAGAGAGGCCTTGAGGCAGACAAGTAGCAGATATCTAAATGACAAAGATACTTTGTATGTGGAAGCATGAGGTTAATAAAACATTAATAAAAGACTTTTGCCCATTCTGTATCATATTGAAATCTAAAGCTTTTTCTCCGGTTTAGGAAAAGCTGGCAAAAGGATTTTTAGTAACAAGACTGCCTTCCCCTTCTAATAACAGTAAAACAGGGTATTCATATAAGGAAACTTCTCTCCTTAAAGATTTCTCATAGTTCTTTATGTTGATATATAAGGCAGACCTCAAACAAAGGATTCGGTTCAGAGAAATAGTTCTTGATCTCATTTTCTTATCTTACCTGTTTTAGATATTTTGTACCCCCGGCCATACCCCTCCACTAAAGAATGTCAAAGAATACACGTTTTTGGGTTAGGAAATTTTGGGTTAGGTTGTGGTTTTCCAAGAGAGTGTCTTTTGTGATTCTCTACCTATTGGCATCATAGTAGGGACAGTCACATTGAAAACATTGTTACTACACAAGACCAGTCCAGATGCCTCTGTATTTAACCCTCAGATAGCCCAAATTCTCTCTTTTTACAACCTTTCCTCTTCATCTGCGCACTGATCCAAGTCTTCTGCTTATTTTACATTGGATGAGGAAACAGACAACAAATAGGAAAAAAGATCATGTTGGACAGCAGTCACCATTATGGAAAAAAAATGAAGAAGAGGATGTAAATGAGTGGAGAGTAAGTTATTATTTCATTTGAGGAGTCCAGAAACAATGACTTAATTAAGTTATGCCATGGCACTTGTCATAGATGCATAGTTGAATTGATGATAACAAATGGCAGCAGATAAGTGGGCCTATCAGTATCTTTGGGTGAAACATTTTTTTCAAGATGTATTTGTGAACCACTAACTACAGGTACATCTTTATTTTCTTAATTCAAATTCACTAATCTGGAAAGGTGTGGAAACCTTTATTTCATCTTTAAAACTGTGCTAAGCTACTAAGAAAATGCTAAGTGATGTAGTCTGGTTTTCTCTCAATGGAATTCTAAATCTAAAATTAAGCTATTTGGATAAGAATTTCTCTGATGCTTACATGATTTTATAAGCATGCCAAATTCTAAGAAAATTTACAGTATAAATGTAAGATTTTTATTACATGACAGCCTTCTACTTTGAATCAATCACCTTTTTACCTTGCTGAAGTAACATATACATTCTTAAAAGAAAATTTAATCATTCTCTATTTTTCTTCCTAAGAAACCTTAAATGCATCTGTCTATATTATTAATTTCTCTTATTTTAAACATCATCATATTTTGAGAAACCTCTAAAACAGCAACAGCAACAGCAGTAGTAGTAGCATCAGTCATATCTTAGTTTATTTTGCTTGTCCCATTACAAGTTAACTTCTATAAGAAAACTCAAAATCAGTACATTTTTGACAATTATGATGCGTTAGTGCTGTTCAAAATGCTACGGATAAAGAACGATAGAAAGAATAATAAAATGGGACCTTTTGTTCATAGTGTTTACCTTCTAGACTAGACAAGCTATGATCAAATTATTGATTTTTTTTGTTCTATGGTTAAAGAGACTGAAACAAAACTGAACATAGATTTAATTTACTATAACTTTTTAACTTCTGATTTTATTTTATGTATTTTTTGCATTATTGAGGTAATTAATTGACTTACAACCCTGTATATGACCTAGGAGAACAGGTTTACACCTTCTCACATTTTTGTTACCACCCCACTCCCACCTCACTGTAAAGCCTGTGTGTTACATAGTTATGCTATTACCCCATCTTAAAAAGGGAACCTGGGAAACAGTTTGATCCACATATTGTGTCTGAAGGTATAACTACAAGTTTGGGCATAAATATATCTCCTGCTGTAAATGAATGTTTCTCCAGAGTTTGGAGAAAAATTAGTTGTGGTACTGGTTTAAAATAAAGATCTGTCAGTTTCATCTTGGGATAAATAAATCTGTGGCAATCTACACTTTTAACAGGTTATTTCAGATAATTCTGATGCAAATGACTAAAGTCAAACTTTGTGACACTATTTGGTTGAAGTTATGTTTGCAAAATGCTAAGCAGATAATCAATAATTAAGCTAATAGATCTATCAGATAAGACAGGCTTTAGTAGGACAATGGAAGTGTTTCATGAGAGAGAATGCCTGGTGAGCTGAAACATTGAAAAAGTCAGGATGTAACCTTGACCCTAGCTTTTACTCTCTTCTTTTCTTTTTTTTTTTTTTCTATTAGATATAGTGAGTTGATTTGTAACCAGTTTCTCATCCCTTAAGGGAGGAAGTCTCAGTTTCTTCAGAGAATTCCTCTTCAAACTCCTTGAACAAGGCTTTTCCTAAAACAGGAGAAAAGGTTGTGGCCACGCACTTTAATATCAGTGGCTTCAGATTAATTTTAAATTAAATATAAAGCTTTCTGCTTTTGTTATTCAACTGTCAGGTTAGAGATTTTAAACTATATACAAAATAACAAAAATATTCAAGATTTTCAGAGAAAAATATTTTAATGAACTTAAATATATTATTTGGTATATTGCATGAACCCAAATTCATATTTTTGCTTATATAGAGTTCTTTGTTGACTGTGTTCAAAAAAGAAAATGTGGGAGAATCTTGGAGTAGACAACAACGTAAAATAAAACAAATTAAATAAAAATGAAATAATAAAATAAATAAAGAAAATAGAAAAAGCCAGGAGAAAAAAAGTATTAAAACCAAATTAAGAGTCTTGTATTATCTAAAGACATTCACAAAATGAGTAAGATGTTATTCATAACATCAAGGTTTTATGATATCAGGCCAGAACAAATTTTGTATAAAATTTGAAATGACATCTAATTACTTTGCTTTGGATAGGCATCTACTTTTCCTAAAAAGGTCATGATTTCTAGAAATGATTCCTTTATCATGACTAAGTCTTGAGAACTCCTTTTAAAGATCCAAGGGAAGAGTGTTGAAGATAGAGCAATTAACAATCAAAAAGTTCATGGAAGTCAACCTTTTTTATCATTATCTTCTAAAGGGTCTGATCTGTCAATAGGCTTATCTAAATGAGTCCTGCTTGTGACTTAATGTGATTTTAACTGGGATCTACTCTTTTAAAATAATATTTTTTTTGTCCAATAACTTAATGATTCAAATTTTGAGAATTTTAACCATGGAGTTAAAAGTTTATCATTCAGAAACATTTATGTCTTCATATTGTAATGATCCTGACTGATCAAGATGTTATACACACACACACACACACACACACATACACACATATACATTGACATGATGAATGAACTGGACTAATGAAGAAATGAAGCAAATGAAATAGAGCAATTTAAGTTATATATTAACAAGTTTGTTTGTAAAAAACTTTGTTTACAAACCTTGTTTGTAAAAACAGCGACAGACAGGAGAATGACAATGACAGATTAAAAACTTGGTTGTACTGAGATGATCTTCCCCTCAAATAGGTGATCCTGATAAACACCTCTGAAATGTTGTATAAATATAGACACAGAATTCAAGCCAATCTGAGGTTTACAGATTTCTGTGTCTGTGGCCCTGAAACTTTTCCCAGGTTTTGCTGAGAACCACCTGAGATTACCACATGAGAATTGGCTTTACAATTGTAGTTATAGTCACTTGCCTTGCATCATAAGTGAAGCCTCCCCACACTGGTAGAAGTTAGCGCTTTTAGGTCTAAACCTGAAAGAACAGTCTCATGTCTACCAACTCAGCAGATATGTAGTGTCTGATGTTAATGCTCAAATCAGACCATCTAGTCAACATCTCATTTCACTTATATAAAGATTAGTAAATGAATCTGAGTACAATAGCATCCAGTACCTGGTATTTTTTAAAGGCTTAAGAAAACCTTAAGCAACATGTTTTCATATATTTGGAAGGAAAGGAATAAATGTTAATCATTCTGTTTCATTTAAAATTCTCATTCCTGAAAAAAAAAATCACCTATGTTTGTCTTTACTGATGATTTCATGTTTCCTGTCTTTTTCTCCTACTCTGTCTTTATTATAAACTTTTTAGGGATTTTGTCACAGCCCTTAGCTCTTTAATAGCTTACTTAATAACTATTTGCTGGATGGGTGGGGGGGAGTACTGAAAAATTTGCCTTGTAATTCTTTTAAAGGTGGGAAGCAAGCAAGAAAGGTAAATGCACATAAACTTCCAGAAATAAAACCAGGACACAGGGTAAAATCGTCTAATTACTTGCCCTGTTCTCATTGCATGTGGAGTGGCAAGGTAGAAAGCTATACTGCCCATGGCATCAGGAGGTGAGTTCAAGTTGCGGGTTTAATATGAAATTACTGTTTGACCTTCAGCAAGGCACTTAATGACTTTAATTTCAATTTCTAAATTTTGCATTAGATCTTCCTATGAAGTTACTTCCATAGACTCATATGATAATGAAAAGTTCCTACCTTTTTACTTGAACATTTTAACCCTTCTCTCCAAATAGCCAGCTGCCACATATCCTGTGCTGTGGAAGGAGGGTAATGATTTTATTTTAAAACTGTAACGTATTGCCTGAGTATCTGTCTAGAAGCCTTGCGATTCACTCAGGCTTAACTTACAAAGTGGCAGATCTCTCCCTTCAGGGCAAACACATCAGCTGCTATGTTTACAAAACCGGTGAAGGCATATTCCTCTTTCTCTTTTAAAGTTTATTCATGCCTCCATGTGCTCAAGGAGGCATGACTAAGCTGCATAACATGAGGAAGTCTCAGGAAGGAGAATTTTTTAATAGCTATAGAACCCGGTTCTAGCAATGCAGATTGATTAAAGTGGTGCAGCACTTATAATTTATTTTGTGCATATAAAGGTAATTTTTGCATATAAAAATGGAACTTTCCTTCTATCAGGCAGCATCCAGGCACACTCTCACATTATTTAGCTGCATAAACTACTGAAATGAGAATCAGGAGCCATGGGTTTGTTTTATGTCTCTGACTTGTCTCTTGACCTTGACTTTAGTCCATGATTGACTATGAATAGAAAAAGCAGAAAACATTCTATATACCAAATAATGAACAAGTGTGACCATTTCCACCTCCTTAAAAAACAAACAAACAAAACACCCTCAGAGTCTCTGCATCTCTGCTTCCATTTTACTTCTCTAGCCGTTTTTAGTCTCATTTTGACTTCCAAAACTATAAGGGAAATACTTTTAAAAATAAATTTGATCATGCTTAAAAATCTGTGACTACCCTGACACTGTTTTGCAGTGGAAATAGCTCCTAACTCCATACATACATAGCATGGCTTTCAAAGTCCTTTACAATCTTGTCTTCACCTACTTCTGAGCTGAGTAATAGTGGAAAGACCAGAAACTGTGTTCTTCCTTCCTCTCCTCTCATCTCTCCATGCCTTGCTCTTTCCTAGTTATTTCTTAACTTCAGTTGCTCTCCATTCAGGAAATACACAGAGCACTTTTCCTCAGTATTCTTTTTATTGATGCTGTTCCTCTTAGATTGTTTTTCTTTTCTTTATATCTTTTTCTACAGGACTAACCTGAAAAAATATTCCCTACAGTCTTTCTACTTAGCCAGAAATACATGCTTCTTTACCATATATTTACCATATATCTGCTTCCATATATTATATGGGTAACTGCATTGTTGTATTCATCTCATCTTTTTACCTATGTATTGTCCTGCTAGACTTTGAGCTTTCCAAAACCAGGTACTATTTATTGTTTATTTTTAATTTGCTTGTACCTTATAAAATTCTTATTTAGCTCTATTGTCCACTCCATAAATATTTTATGGTGATGATGTCATATGTTTTTGCTGTATTCTTGTCTATCGAAGCCATAAAAAGTTCTTCAATAACAAAGGTAAGTTGAAAGAAGCAAATTTATTTAAAGAAACAGGAAATAAAAGAAGATAGAAAAGAAAGACACACTGAAAATTTTCCAGGAAGGGATGAAGTTACCAAAAATGTCTTCCCTGGAAGATTTATTGCTCTGTTTTCACTCAATATTCTAAGGACCCCATGTGTTTTTAATAGGTGAAGTCACAAAGAGGAGGCATACTTTTTGTTCAAGTTTGCCTAGTGTACAAAGTCTATACAGTTGTACTTGTGTCATGCTAATGTCCTGTTAGTGCCTCATCCTCTTCAGACCTCAGGTGTGCTTTTCCCCAGGTGTCTCCATGCCTGGATATGAAAAAAAGTCTCCTTTAAAGTATGTTTTTCTGGTATTCCTTTATTATTCCTCCAGACTTAACTGCTTACTTGCCTAGTCTAGCCCTGAGGGGTAGCCTATCCCTGTGCCTCATGGGTATTGGAATTTTGGTAAATATTTTATGCGATTTTTGTTTTTAATGGACTCAAGACAATTGAACAGATTTAAGGAGATCATGACTCTTGCAAAAAATACAACTTAATTGTTGATTTTCAGTTGACAGTAAGCAAACAATATTAGTATCTACTTTTATTGAATGTTTATTATGTATTTGGTACTATAATAATGATTTTGGTGTTAATTCGGTCTATTATATCTGAAAGTAGATAAGATCACAATTGTAGATAAGGAAAATTAAGTGAAGAGAATTCTAATTGTTTGATCATATATCATTGCTATTATATGATATAGTCTAGATTTGAATTCGTTCATTTGACTCCAATCTATAAGGCTAAGTGTTCTCCTACATTTATCTTAGTCCCCACACATAATTAATAAACAAGTTTTGTTGATACTGTTACCTCTAAATAGTCTTAAACCCATGTGTTTTCATTCTGGCCTCCTTTGGTCCCAACTACCATAATTTCTTTTTGGACTATATTAAAACCACCTCTCTGGTCTGCCTGTACTTATACTTGCCTAACTTCATTCTCATTTTCAAAATCTTTTTAAGAATGTATATATGAAATAGGGCAACGAGAGAAATGCTTTTTGGCTTTAACTGAAACACACACAGGACTGCTTCTCTCCACAAAGCAGGCTCCAAGCAGTTCTTTAGCATTTGCCTTTACCTTTAACTTGATACACCTATGCCTGCTTCTCTCCCTAGGAAGCAGGCTACAAACTGTTCATTAGCATTTTCACTGATCACCTTTACCACTGATATGCAAAAGCCAGCCAGCTACTTCTCAGCTTCCATGTCCAAAAACTGCAGAAGAAAAACTTAGAAACATACTTTAAACTCTCATGGGCTCTTTCCACCATCCCCAGCCTTCTCAACCAAAATAACAAGTCAAAGCAAGACTATTAGTGCAGATTAATTTATTTCTAACAAAGTCATTACCTAATTACTACAAAAGAAATATGTAAGTAAAACGATTATTTTAACATTGTCCAAAACCTTTCTCAGCATTGTCCAAAGTCCTTTCCACAGATTGCCCAAAAATCCTCAGTTTCTCAGTCCTGATCATCTCACCAATGTCAGCCAGTCAGAGTTCATCTCCAGATGCTTGAAGATATGTCCCTTTGGCTGCTCCTTTGGTGTGCTCCTAGTCTTCCACACTGTCTTCTCCTTGTCTTCCAGGAAGCAGGAACTCCATGGTGCTGGACCAGCAAAGTTCACTTTCTTTTCAGACTTGACTTTTGCATGGCCTCTTCCAGACACAAGTCAAACTCAGCAAAACAAACTCCAACACGGAAATCAAATCTGCAAACTCCTTAACTGCATTTAGCACACATGCTGGCAGCTTGGGCCAGTCAAAAGCTCCAGGCTCCCAGGCCTTTGGCCACATGGCTCACATCTTTATCCTACAAAATGGCCGATTCCAATCTCTCCTCCATTGAATCTCTCTCTATCGCATCTCCATATTGGAAACCCTTTCTTTGTTTCCACACCCTTAATATAACCTGATTTCCAGCCTTCCAGGAACAGCACCTGGACCATTTCACTTCTTCCTCCCCCCTGCGTCTCCCTGAAGGGAAACTCCAAATAAGGCCATTCTCACATTTCAGCACACCTTCCTTGAAATCTGCAATCAATGTGGGGGGGGGGGGGGTTTAGCACACCCTATCATATTCACATCATTCTTTGCTTAGAGGTTTTCCAAAGGCTTCCCATAGAGTTCAGGATAAAATTCAATGCCCTTCCTATGTCTTATGTTTGGTTCTGGTTTTCTTTTAAGTTCTCATATCATATTTACTCTCTTTTATGCAGAATGTTCCAGTTGCAGTTTTCCTGCTTATTTTCTACACTCACCAATTTTGCTTGTCTTGGGACATTTGTACTTGCTGTACTTTGGCTTCAAGAATTCTCCCTCCAGATAACTTCATGACTGGCTCTTACTAATCATCTAAGTGTTAGAGAGACTTCTCAACTAGGTAAAAGGAATCTCTCACTTCCTTTGATTTTGCTATATTGCCATTTTTTCATCTACACAATAACACTTTCTGCTTTTGAATCATCTTACTTGTTTACTATTTTTTCTGATAAAAATAAAATCTCATAATGACAAAAGACTTTCTTCACTATACAACTCCTAACTTCATCAAATTACATAATTCAAAAATATTTTATGTTGTTGATAGATAGGAAAATGCATATATAACTTTCACTTGCAATTTTCAAGCTATCACTTTTTTCATTTGGAGTTCAGAAACACTGACTTTAAGTCAATATTATGCTTTTAAGGGAAATAAAGCTAAACATATCTAATTTAAAATTTTGGTTCACCATTTACCTGACTTGTGACATTGGGTTTTTTGACTAAAACATTTCATCAACAAAACAATTAAAACAATGCAATACTATCTTCCATTGATGAGACACTGGCATTCAATATTTTAAAAACTACCTTTACATCTAATATCACAAGAAGTTCAAAGAAAAATTACTTAAGGGCAGCCCTAAAAATAGCCAGATAGATCTCAGTGGACAGGGAGGCATATAAAACTGACTTTTAAAGATTTCTATCTAGATTGGAATAAGAAGGTTTAAGCAGTGTGAACTGTATTAAGTATCCACATGTGGAAAATGAGAACACTAAGGGTAGGAAAATTCTTCCAGCTTAGAAGGGTTCAGTTAGAATAGTAACTTAAAAGATATTTATGGGAAAGAGGGCAAATATTTAAAAATGAGAAGTATAATAAAATTAGGAAGACTCTTAAATCCTGTGCCAAATCAAAAGCATGGAGTTTGCAAATGTGCTTTATTCTATAAAATAAATAAAAATGTAACATGAAGTTTAATTTTACTATATCCATATTACACTTATTTTCTTTCTAAATTCACATTAATAATGTTGTATTGTATTGTCACATCAGTAAATAGCACAGTTCATTTTTTAATGGTTGCTAACTATTAAAATGCTATATGTTATACACACATGTGATTGAATGGGAAACATACATTTTGAATATATAAATTAAAAAAATGAATCCTTAAATCCAATCACTGCTCATCTTTGTTCTCTTGGATATCAGTTTATATAGTATCCATGACTACTGTTTCATTTTTTTACACAATTTAGATATGTTTATTTCATCTTTTGAGTCATTGCTATTCTAAGGAATGAATATTAAATAGCAGAATTTACTAACTTATATATTTATTTCCTTTAAGAAAGTAAGTCACCAGATTGCTTAGATTCCTTAGGTGACAAAACTGTAGGTAACTTCACACATCATTATGTGCATAATTTAAAATCAGTTTTTATAATCTGGTGAATGAGTTTACCTGTACTTATATACAAATAAACAATAATAAAATAACATCAAATATCAGGATTCAGATGCAAGGAGTCATGTAAAACATTGAAGTTAATTTTTTTCATTACATGATCTCTATAATACAGATAATGTGCCATTTCATACATTTTCTTAGGACTCCTACTGCAGAGTACATACAGAAAAAAATTGGAAATTGACCCTGAGACAAGCAGATATTTCAAAATTATCAGACATTTGAAAACATGAGATAGAACTATGAAAAGTACATTGAGAAAGTAAGAGAATGAATTCAGAATAGCTGGAGGTAAATGCTGACTCTGACTTGATTCAAGTTATTGCATCAGCAGCTTGAGATACTCATTTAGAATAAGCTTTATTAGTAAGATGATGAATAAGTTGCTGCATGAATGATCCAAAAGCAGTTTTTGCAATTCAATAGATGTTTTTTATGCTAAATATTTTGTCCAGAAGGAACTCAGGAGCTTTTGCTTTTATTTTATTTATTTTTTTTTAATGATTGTTATCTTTTTGTTACACCACCTTCTAGGGGAATTTACATATCTACTTAGTAGTGCTATGTTGACACCAGTGCTCCAGACTATAGGAAGGGACAATATAGAGTTTGGTGAAAATAGTTTCCCATGAAGTACTGAACTGTCAGTTTCATTGATGATTTCTTTTATCCACCAGTGAGAACTTAGCAATTTGACCATGCCAAGTACAGGAGAGACTAGAAACTGTGAGAATAGTTGAGTTAGTATATATTCTACTAAAACATTAATTGCTGTGGATAAAGGGACTAATGGGTTACAGGTGACCATGGATAAAGGGACTAATGGATTTCAGGTGACAATCTACTGTCTTTCACAAAAGAATTGATGTTTCTTTCATTGACTTATGAATCAAGTATTTCAAGCAGGCATGAAGAACTGAGGCAAAACTATTTCTTCATTTTAGAAGTCAAAGTCTACTTCAAGGGGTTTTTGGGGCATATGACTAATCTGTACCTGTGTCTTTTTTTCAAAAATGTCTTTTATTTTGGCAGAGATCTGTCACTAAAAAGTAATTGTCCTCTTCACCCTCTTGTCATAAAAGGCCATATTTTATCATTGTGATTCTCCTAATTTTTAATGTGCTCCAGTACTTCCCTCCTGTCTGGAGATCTATGGCAAATTTCTCCCCAGCCTCATCTAATATGTATTGGCAGCAGTTCCTACCCTCCTTTCAGTTGCTTGCACAGTCAAGTCACAATTGGCTAATCACTTTGATTTGACCAATTGTTTTTACAGACCAATTGTTTTTACGGAAGTTGGGTATTCTCCCCAAGGACAAAGATGTGCTTTTGACAAAGTCTATTAACTACAGTTGAAAACAATATCAAGTTTAAATCTGGCTTTATCATATTTGTGAAAGCAACTACTTAAAATTCTCTCTAAGTAATGAAGCATAATACTAATGTATGGTGATAGGCATATTAGTTGAAAATATCTGGACAGATTTTCAGTTTTCATAATAATTTTTCTTAAGTAATCAATGCTATATTTTAGTGTAAAGAAGTTTTATTTTCATAAAAATAAATGTGATACATGAAATTCAATGAATACAAAGTGGTATGATGAAAAAGAGGCTTCTGCTCTTCTAGACTTTCAACTATACACATGAAAACAGTTTTAATAATTGTATGCTTTTTAATGTAGAAATATTTTTGCATTGATATGCATGCCTATCTCAAATGAGCATGCAGGAGCATACTCTAGGTATTGGTCTGTACTTTGTTCCATTTTTTTCACTTAATCATACATAGTGCAATGAAATGTAATTCATTTTTACACTAAGAGATACTATTTCATTGTATAGATGTGTACCATCATTTGTGTAATTGGTATTTATTGATGGACTTCTACATTGTTTCCAGATGTATGTTATTATTCAAAGATCTTCTATTTGCATTCTTCAGCATAAAAATTCCTCAACATGTGCAAATATACTTGTAAGGAAAATTCTTAAAAGACATGTCATTACTAAGATTCCTTTTACTCTCTGATTTTGTTGTTCACTTGAAATTTTGAGATGTTATAAGCATATACAGTAATATAGTAAGATGTAAATCAAAATTTGAGGAATTATGAAAAATAAAGCAATATAATAATCTATAAGTAAAACTTATCTACGCAAATCTATCATCTAACCATCTAACTATACTTAATTTTTATTCCTTTATCTGTTTCTTCAAAATTTTGACCTAGACAGAGTGTTACTGTCCCTTCTCTCTTAACTTTGGTTACCGGTAACCATCACATATGGCTGATTATCCCCAGCAGGATATTTTCTTTTTAGGATTTTCTTAATGTAGTCACCTTATTCCTGAAACAATGTTGACTCTCTGCATTTTTATCTGCCTACCCCAAGACTTAACCTCACTCTTCAATTTTGGCAGAGTTTTGTCCTTGTTTTTTTTTTTTCACTCTCTCATGCAGTCTTTTCTTTTAAATAGGGAAGGCAGTAATCCCTTTGTAGTTCTTTAATATGATCTCACCTATGTTTATCTAATACATTCTTAGGCTATTTCATAGTTTTCAGAAATTTTTCAAATTTCTTACCTTTTTATTACTTTGCTAGTCATTTCCTTGGGAATAAAAACTGAATCACTATAGTGATTTTCATTAAGGGAATGTCACCAGTGTATCTATTTACACCAAATGATCATGTTTTGTACCTTAAATATTTTACAATTTCATTTGTCAATTATACTGAAATTAAAAAAAGTAAATGAATATGCCTAACATATTTCTAGTTACAAGTTTAAAAACAAAATTTATGATTCAAATTCATGTGAAATAGGCAAGTTGATACTATTTTCTTTGTTTCTTTTACTTCATCTCAAATTTTAAAATTATGAATTCACAGTATTCTTAAATATTTTAGAAAACACAGTAAATACTAGAGTTGGGAAAATTCATTATTTGACTATCATAGAGTTTAAATGCCAAAGTTTCTGAATCTTGAACAACACTACCCATATTTAGAATCTGCCTTCACATAAAGATGCTATTGTTGTCGCTATCATATCCATCCTTTCTCACTTCATCACCACGATGATATTTTAGGTAACTGATTTAGTTTCTATTATATTTTTTTCACTGAATCCTATTATTTTTAGGTTGAATTTGTATTCACTGTTATTATTTGCCACATCTTATATTTCATTTTTCTATTTTTTTTCTTTCTTCCTTTTTAATTTCTGTGGAGTCTCATGTTTTCTGATCATCATTGGCCTGATTTTCATATACCATTCTACTCCACTGTAAATGCATATTCCTTTATAATACATATATGTTGTTTCTGTTATTGTATTTTAAATACTGAGTGATTTCCTACTTTCCTATATTTTTTCTTGAATCTTTGTATTAATATCATTCAATTTTCCTATCTCACTAAGCCTTTTGCAGAAATGATTTTGTCCAGATTTTTTCCCCCTGCTAGGAGTGTTGACAGCTCTCACAATTTTCTATTTTGTAATGTGGAATAGGCAATTTCATATACTCCTTGCTGATTCTCCTTAATATACATATTTAGAAATATGTACTTACACTGACACTTTTTGGTATTTCTTTTTAAATCTCCTTTGTTGTCATGTATTTGTTTCTTTTGAGCACCATTTGTTTTTCTTTATTTACCTTCAAGTTGGCAGACTTATTTATCATTTCAGTATTTGTTCTCAGGTCCTTAATGCCTTCAAAATTGTCCACTTGTGTTTTCTACCTCCTACATTTCAAATTAAGTAGAAAATCAGGTTGGCTATATAGAGCCTTTGCTACACTTTGCAAACACTCAGGCATTTCCTTAATGTACATCTGTTGGACCTGGACTGAATAGACTATCTCTCATGTTTTATCTTACCTGAAATTATAGTGACAGAGTAAATGCCATCCTTTTAGACAAAACTCTTAGCACTGGCCTTGACTTTCAGAAAATGTTTTCTTTATAGTGTTTTCTCAATATAACACACTTCTGCCTCACCATTCTGTATAATAATTTTATAACTAGTGGCAATTATACCTTCTAAAAGAAGGAGACGGTGAGTTACAGATGGAGAAAATGAGTGAGTAAAACTCTCTTTTACAATCTTAGCCCTTCTCTTGAGTGAGAGGTGATGACATATTTTATCTTTTATCATTGGTAAAATTAAACATGTGTTATATAGTCCAAAGTGAGTTTATTTTATAGTCCAAAAGTGTGTTTCATAATTTAGCTCTATCAGTAATATAAATAGTGGACTTTTCTCCAGGATTATACCATACCACTTTTTAAAAATTGTGATTCTACAATTGGTTATTTTTATGTCAACAAGTGATCAGTTTACCAGTAATTTTCTGGTGTTAGCTTTGCATTCCAGAAATTCCTCAGCATTGCATATTGGAATGATTAATCACCTTAAAATTTTGAAGCTTATTAATTTCTAGTATGGGAGTTTTGATTATTTTCTTTCCCTGCCCTTACAGTTTTTAAGGCTCTTATTTCTCCCCAATAAAGCTATTTATTCTACAAAACACTCCACTGGGATGATTTGGTGCCTTTTCTACAGTTACTCGTGCTGTTTTTCCTAATTGTCTTCCTTTATGGCAATTTTTACATTTTGTGTCTTAGTTTTTTTTCCTTAGTCTTCCTTAGTCTTTTTTTGAGTAGACACTAAATTATCTTTGTATTTCAAAATTTTAACTCTCCTTTTCTGATTTATTTTATCTGTTTTTTTCTTCCATCTTTTTTTCTTTAATATTCTGTTCATTTGACTTTTGTTTATTCTAAAAACCATATATAGATTTAGCTAAACCATAAAAGATTTAGCTATTTTATTTATTTATTTATTTTTATTTTTATTTTCCTTAAATGCAGTTTTTGAAAATTTATCTTTTAATCAGTAAGGTTAATCTACACAGAATTTTAACTGCTTGTTTATTCAGAATTTCTGTTTGATTTTGATTTTTAATTTATCATGTTTTTCTGTGAGAATGGAAATTTACCAATAGAACTATTAATTAGATGGGCTGTATTTTCTTTATCCTATTTTTTTAATTGACTTTCTGCTTATTCTTTTTCATGATAATGACCATCTCTGGGTAAGGCACAGAACAAATGTGGGGTTGTACTCTTGCAATTTAGTTGGAGGATGGGAAGAATGTCTTTTTGTACTTCAAGAATGTTTTTATTACTATTCCTATAGGTTAAATCACTCCTATTTGTGATAGAGCAAATACCATCATTCGTACTCAAGCATAACCTTGTTAAGTCTTTCAGACTTGCAAGCACTGTACTCAGATAGGAAGTCAACTTATATCATAGCTGCTTTGATTTGGAACGAGTAATGGGCAAACACTTATTCAAGTGGTCTAAACCTAATGCTGTTTTTTGCTATCCTTCCTAGCCACCCAGGCAATAACTACTATAGCTTGACTGCTGCCTCTTTTGTTGGTCCTGCTTAGGTAGGAATGAAAATAATAATATTGGAGTTTGGGGAAATGCCAATGCTTCTGATGCATGGTTACGATATGACAGGCAACTATTCAGCAACATTCCACAGCACTACAGCCCTTTACTACTGGTAAAGATCTAATCTAAAAAATATGAACTAAGAACTCAAAGATGTCTTACCTTTTGTGTGGTAGAGAACATTTTTAAATCATCATTCTTTGTATAACCAAAGGCATCGAGAGTAAAAAAAAAAGGTAGATAACATTCTCAATTTGAACTCCAAATTATTTTGGCTCCTTTCCATGCCTAAACTGGTACTTGGTAAGCTCCCTTCATTAACTCCCTAAGCTTTCCTATGCATGGATTTATTTATTTCTATGACTATAGGTGAATAAGGATCTGTATAAACTAAATTCACTATCATTTTGGACTAAGCATTTTGTTGTGAAGGTAGATTACCGATGATATTCGGTACATCATTTTCCCACTGATAGTGCCAATTAATTTCAGATAGTATCTAAATTAGGTTATCTTTTTCCAGCACTGTACTACCTTACTTGGGATAACATTTGCCATTTGTTCCTTACAATCATATTTATCTCAATCTTAGCATCTTAAATGCTGTGAATTGTTCTGTATCTCTTAATTGACAGTACATACCTTGATGGAACAAAAGAGTATCTTTCAAATGCATACATAGTATCTAGCAAATTCCCAAGCACAAAATTTGCTAGAATACTTCTCAACAAAATGTCTTCATGTGGGTGGAAGGGCGGGGAGGAGAGAATGAAAAAGAAAAGAAGAAAAAATTGTCTTCATGAAGGTAAATGAGGAATTATCACATGATTAATAGATATTATCTATTTTATAAGAAGCCCTGAAATTATTTTTTTTAAAAATCCATGATTGTGAGAAGAGCAGAAATATTCCCTTCTTTCAGTTTTTAAGTTGCATAACTTGTATTTGGTTAATAAAGTGACACATTGTATACTGCTTATGTTTGTTTCTAAAGGCATATCTGAGAATCATGCTGCTAAGAATGGGTGGTTAATATCTGCTTCAACAAACATAAAACTAGTCTATTAGAAGTAAGATAAAAAGTAACAGACTTAACAGATACTGTTCCTGATAAGAAAGTTAAAAATAAATTACAAAAAAAAATCAACTCTTCTAACAACTAGAAAGTAATTATTGCATATTTATACAAATATACAAAGATATGAAAAAACATGAAGTGTTCAGGGATGCTTTTACTTATGTTAGTTTAATTTGTCAAGGAAGGGGGTAAAATGAGAGTTTCAGGGTTTCAAGCTACCATCTAGCAATTCTCAGTGTGAATTTTGGATAAACTGTCCCGAAAGTAGAACAAATTGCTTTTTCCAAATGTGTTTACTTTATATATATATAAATTATATATATATATAAATTATATATATATATAAATTATATATATATATAAATTATATATATAAATTATATATATATACATTATATATATAAATTATATATATAGATATATAATGCAGATCCTGTCCTTGTCCAGCTTCAGAGTATTCAAGACAAATAAAACATTTAGAAAAGCCCTATCTACCTAATGGTTATTGCATTAGCTTGTACATTGATCAATAAGTAGCATAAAATTAGTGATGTTCTAAACACAACTCTGACTCAACTGCTTTATCCTAGATAACACTGAAAGAGTTTACAGCTGCTTCTATCCAGATCACAAAAATCTCAACCAATACTTACTGTATTTATTTTGACAATAACAGTAACAACATCTAGCATAACTGAAGATTCAATTTTTCAGAAATCTAGCAGCTAATTGATCACTTTTAACCTCTAAGTAAACTGAAAACACTTTATTCTGGTACAAAATCAGTAAATCAAAGAGATACAGCTTCCATTAAGCTATTATTTGAATGAAATAATGCCCTCATTTTCAAGAGAAAGAAAAAATGTAAATGAATGAGTATGTAACATGCACTAGCAATGCATTTTAATAGAAATGATTATAAAGTCTACACTTTCTATTTCTCAGCATCGGGTCCTTAACAAAACCTATCTAAGAGACACATTGGATATGTTAACAATGTAAATATGTTTTTTGCTATATTTTTATTGGCATCACAAATTTCATTCTCTTTATTTTGTCCTCTCCATTTATATTTGTAGATGATAAATGTTCTGTGTTTTATATTTCATATTGAACTTATCTATTTATTATCTACTCATTTTGCATGTAAAATAAGATAAGTCTATAGAATAATGCAGCTCATATTGAATTTTATATTGCTATTGGGTATAGACAGCATAGGAAGTTTATCTGATCTCCAACTTAATCTCAGAGAAATATTGCTCAAGGGAAAACTTCCTTTCTAACAATGAGAAACCTATGTCTTTGTGACATTTATTTAACTATAAACCCATTATATGACATTAATATAATTTCTTTATATTCTGCCACTGTTAGATGAGATTTATAGCATATTGCTATTGCATTTGTACAAACATGAATATGTAAGTAAAGAAATCTGTATAGAATGTCATTTAAGTACATCTAGATAAGCTATCAATGCCTTGATAATACTGTGGATACATAGCAAATAAAGCAAGCATGGGCTTCAGTGTAATATACTTTTATTCTATCTAACAGTTAAGTTACAGAAATGAAATACTGTATAATATGTTAGTTCTACTACCTGAAAGAGTAGTTAGTTCAAGAGAGATGAAAAATGTGTAAAAATCTTACAAAACTGCTTTCTGCAACATTCCATAAATCTATAGCTACATTCATCTTCTTTTGTTCTTCACATAGACCTATAAAGAAGAGATATCACATTAAAGAGATATCACCTATAAAGAAGAGATATCCCATTCTGGTGCCATATTTAAAGTATTTTATTTATTTGTTTAATGCTTTCATATCTATTTCTTTATATGGTTTAATGGCATAGTTGGCCTTTTTAGGCGAGGAAAGAGAAATAACTATAAAGACAGTGAAAAGTGTGCAACTGATTGTATTTGTAATGCACCAGATATCAGAGAATATAATAGGGATCTTGGAAAAGACCACCAGATTTAATACACTCTTTTCCTTACTATTTAAATCTTGTTTAATAGGATATTTGCTCCTATTAATTGAGTTAAATAGAACTACCTCAAGCCAACTTCAATATGGGTGATTAAATTTATTACCTTTCTTACTCATTTCTTTAATGTAAGAGTTGCCATGGCATACTTCAATAGTGCCTGCTGAAATAGCCAGAAAATCTGGAATTTTGTCTTAATCACCCCTGTACATTTTCACAACTAAACTAAAGCACCAACATAGTAATATATCAAGCAGTGTTATTTATTCACCTTTGCATATTAGTTACTCTCCAAACAAATATTTTCTCAGAATTCAGGATGTTGTTTATTGTAACATTTTAACACTTTTTCACATTCACTGAAATATTATTCAAAAAGAAATTTTTTGAAGAAGCATCTCATATGAAACTAGCACTTGGTAATCAGAGTGAGAAAAATGCCCCCAATCGATATCCTTCACTTGATGAGATAACATGGACTGTTGTCTAATAAGAGAGCTGCACTCCAGGCACTGTTTGTTAAAGAATAGTCTGTTGCATTCCAGTGTTCTCAGGTGATACATAAATGGCTGCTAGGCATTTAATTAATTTCAATAAAAACTAAATTTGCATATAATAAGATATGTAAGTAAAGTTGGAATTTTACATACAATCTTATATTAGTAATCATAACATCTGCAAATTTTTTTACAAGAACCGTTCAGCTAACATTCAGTTGCTAAAGCACAGATATTCTCAAAAAACATAGTTTTCTATGGTTTGTGTTTTGGCATTTTCATGCACTTAATTTCCACTTGTGACAATATTTGTTCTATTACATTGCTGAAGCAGACAGACCTTATGGTGGTTCCCACAGCTTTCCACCTCTTGACATTCATGCATTTGGATAATCAACTCCATGTAGCTTGGATCTAAGCAATAGACAATGGCAAGGTGATGGCATGTCACTGTCATCACTAAGAGACTTTATACAAGAATGTCTTGGACAGACTGGAAATAAACTCCCTGTAAGTCTAAATAGGAAAGCACCATACTGAAGAAACCTATGTGACAAGCTATGTTAGGAAGCCTCTTGGGACTGTGGGTAGCCTCTGGGAACTGAGACAACCTCTAGTCCAAAGAAAGCTAGAGCTTTTTATCATACAATAGTTCATATATAAATTATGTCCACAACTTAAGTAAACTTGAGAATGGATTTTCCCCAGTTATACATTCAGGTTAGAATGCAGCCTAGGTATGCAAGTATTGAACTTTTGTGAGATCCTACACAGAAGACTAAATCAAGTTGTGTGTGTATATATATATATATATATATATATATATATATGCATATATGTACACACATGTATGATTTTAAAATTACTCATTGGGGAAATGATAGTAATTGCAATGCTAGAACTCTGGATTAAATTATAATCAGTGAATGCATCTGCTACATATAGACAATATAAATCTGTGCTAGATAAGTGAATTTAAAAGTTTAGTGTTCAAATAATGTTCAAATAATATGTTCAAATGTTCAAATAATAACGAAAGTCCTGCTTATAATTTCATAGGGAAAGTGACTAGTTTGACCCAACTCAACATTTATTGTCTCTTATGAAAATTTTCCAAAAATATGGTACTGAGTCATTACAGATTTTCAAATTAAGCACAGTAATTTCTTTACTAAGTCAATTGATATTTTTTATTTTTCTTAAAAAACCTGCCAATTTATATTTTCCTGTTGAGACTGTTTTGTCAGTAAACACAGAAGAAAGACCAACTATAAAGGATTCATTCAATGTTACACTCCACATTTAACATTAATAGACATGAAGTAAATTGCTGCCAGGCTCTTAGAAAACAGGAAAATAGAATGCTAAAAGAGAAAACAGACTTAGTGTTAGACTTAGTGATAGAATTCCTCTATCAAATGGCATTCATCATCATCACACATTGCTAGTGGCATATAAAAATTAATAGTCTATAAGTGTCTTAATAGGTATATCAATTTTCAGTTGTTTAAGACAACCAATATCATTTTAGATTTTTTTGAAATAATTTTAGATTTAAAAAAGATTTATAAAGATTATTTAGAGACGTAACTACAATAGTGTCCATTTCATATGACTATGACTGATTGATCAAACTAGAAGTACAGTATTGGAAAATTTTAGCTAAGCTATATATTTGATTCAAATTTGAGTTTTATCACTATCCTTTTTATGTTCCAACATATAATCCAGTTTAATATGTTGCATTTAATCATTATGTTACCTTAATTTTGTTCAACCTGTAAAAATATCCCTGTTTCTTCATAATACTGGTATTTTTGAGGAAGACAGGTCAGGTATTTCATGGAAAATTTTCAGTTTGGATTTGTTTGATGTTTTCCCACAATTAAACTAGATTTAATGATAGGCAAGAAAAAGGATACTGATGGGAGATAATATTCTCATTGCACCAGGATATGATACAACATGACATTGCTGGTTATTTTAACCTTGATATCATCCCACCTTCCTCTCCTTTAAAGTTATTATCATTTTTCCCTACATTCTAATTTTTACAATCAAATCATCCAGTCTGTCCTGCTTTTAAATAAGGGTCAATTAAGCTCCTCCTCCTTGTAAAAGAGATAACAACAACAACAACAAAAGTTATGTAACCATGGTAATTAAAAAATGTTTGTGGGGAAAATACTTTGAGGCTATGAAATTATTCTGTTTTATTTTTTTTTCTTAAAGTTTGCTTGCTAATTATATCATCTATACTGGGTCTTGCCTGTAGCAGTTATTATTCTAGTACTTTAATGGTGATTTTCTACTTCACTCATTCCTTCTACATATTTTATTTGAAATTCATCTATAAGAAATATATGCCTTTTCCTCTACTTTTTTTCAATATTTCATTTATGTTGCAAATGTACTGGATATTTTATTCTTGAGTTATAATCCAATAGAATAGTGTTTTTTATTTTTCTGATTTAATATTCCTGAATTTAACAGTGATTGATCTTAGCACTCTTTTGAAATGGACACAGCTTTTGTGTGCTTTTTGTCAGCATGTCTTTTTCTTAGCCCTCGGAGATGCTAGGTTCAGTTTGTATTTTCAGTCACAACCCTGGACTGAGTCATTGCTTTGAAGATCCCTGGTTCTTTTACTGTATGTTGGAATTTAGAATCCCAGATCTTTGCAAACACCGTATGATTTCACTAATATGTGAATGATTAAAAAACTAATAATAAAAATCTCTTAGACCTGGATTTGGTCAAATGTAGTAGTTTCTATTAAATAGCAGTGAATGTAAGAATGCATCTATCCCTTAGTGTTTTTGCATTCTTTAGAGAATAGCTAGGAGTGGAATTGCTGGATCATGGTATAGATACTTTCAATATCTTCAGAAACATCCGTACTGTTTTCATAGGACCAGAAACAGTACACAGTTCTATCAATAGTGCATGAGGTTTCCTTTCTCTCCACGTATTCATCAACACTTGTTTCTGGACATTTTCATATGAGTCTTTTTCTCAGGTATGATGTGATATCTCATCGTGGTTGTGGTTTGCATTTCCCTGATAAATGATTTTGAGCATTTTTTATGTCTGGTGGTCTTCTGTGTGTCTTCTTTAAAAAGGAGTTTATTTTAGTCATCTCTTCATTTCTTAAGATTTTATTCTTTGATTGATTTGTGTAAGTTTTGCCTTATTTTGCTAAATCTTGGGTATTGACACCTTTGAGTAGGTATTTCTGCAAATATTTATTCACTTTCAAATAACACTTTGATAGTTCATGGATAGTATGAGTACCTTAAGTAACAAAATAATGCTAATTTAATTTGGTCATTCCTTATATCATTATTAAGATTCATTTTATTTATATATAAGATTGTGTATATATGATATATATATATATATAAGTGTACATATTCAAAGTCAAACTTTCTGCTAGTTTTGACTAAACTATTGTTAGATCAATTAAAATAATAATACAATCTTTTATTTTATTCTTTTTTTTTTTTGCTTTTTCTTTCTTTCTGGAAATAAAAGTTTTTGACTTATTTTCCTTTCTTCAAAGAACTTATTTTAACATTTTTTGCACAACAGTTCTTCTGGAAACATATTCCTTGACCTTTTTATATCTATTCATTTCTTTTTATCTCCTTCACTTTTAAGGATAATTTCTCAGGGAAATATTTCTAGGTTTGTGTTTTTTTCTCTGGACACTTCAGTTTTTCACTCCATTCTTTCTTACTTGCACATTTATGTGGAGAATCGGTATCTAATTATTACCTTTGTTCCTCTATAAGTAAAGTAATTTTTATTCTGATTATTTTCAAGTTTTTTTTCTTGGTTTTCTATAATTTGAAAATAATATATCTGTTTATTGTCTTTTTTGGCTTTTCTCCTGCATGTTATTCTGTTAGTTTCCTGGTTTGGTGAATGAGGGGTACCGGCAGACACCCAAACATATCTACTCTAAATAGGTCTGCCATCTGCTGCATAAAGATAGAATATGCTTAATGTGTAAGACCAACAATAAGCAAGAACTTTAATAAATGTTGCATGCAACAGAGAAAAAAGAATATAATTCCCAAATGAAGCAACCAAAGTTACTTGTGAGTAAACAGCAGATCAAAAAGGATTGTCTCAAAGCAGGGTCACTGAGATGTGAGAGATTGTCACAAATCTAAGGCACCTTCTGTTGGGGAACCAGGAGAAAGATGTGAAAGGGAACAGGCAAATCAAAAGTCCAAGGTGAGAAGAAAGTGTGTCTTCTTCTACACATGTCTCTGTTCCACATGCTTCCTCCAGGCCTTTAAGATCCGTTTTAATTTTCCTTCTGTCCTCAGCTCTGCCTTTCATTTGGGTGGAACAGAGAATATGGACTCCCCTTTTTAGATTACATTATTGCATTCTGAATGTACAATTACACTTTGTTTAGTTTTCTACAATCCTTGATACCAATTCTGACTTTCTCAATCTTTGTTTTCTTTGCTTTTCAGTTTGCAAGGATTTGATGGGTATGTTCTGAAACCCAGAGATTCTTTCTGAAAATGTGTTCAGTACATGAAAATATTTTTTATTTCTCTTTAAGTGTTATTTATCTATTTATTTATTTGCCTCCACCTAACCACCTGGGCCCATCCCCTCTGTGTCTCATCCCCTCCACCCTTTCCCTTCATCTCTTTAGTAACTATTATCATCTTTTTGACCAGTTCAAATTTTTATTTCTCCTATTGTCTGCCTGTATTTGGGTATTTATAGTTCACATCAGAGTGAAACTGTTAGGGGTATAGTATTTTATGAATGAACTCCACCCCTCTTCCATGCCAAAGAGCTCACAGGGGCTGAGAATCACAACTCCCTTCATGGCATGAATCTGTCATGACCCTTGACTTCCTGAAGGGTGGTTGTTGGAACAAAGAACACAGTTAATCAGACATGCTTGGGATAAAACTGAACATATGTGAGTCTGTACTCTCTTGGCTTGCCTGCCATTAGTGTGTACCTGGGAGCTCCAGCTCAGACAGGATGTATTGACCAGTGTTCTCCCTCTTCTTATTTTCTTTGTAAATAAACCTTTTTAGCAACCTTTTACCATGCACCTGCCCATGATTCTTATGCATATATCTGAGAATTCAATCATCTCAGGTCACCCTGTTTACTTAGTATCAAAATCATCTGATATCTGTCTTTTACTTTTTGGCTGATTTCGTTCAACATAATTACTTCAAAATCTATTAGCATTTTTAACTTTACCATTTTCTTTATCATAATTTCCTTTCTGCTTTGTCTGTTTTGTTTGTTGTCTATTTAATCTGTGAGTCATTAGCATTATTAATCACTGATGTTTTAAAATCCAGACTGATATCCAACATCTTTCCTATGTCTAATCTGATGCTTCCTCTGTCTCCTCAAATAATACATTTTTTAATGCTGTGTAATGTATTTAGACAGCCTGACATGGTGCATCAAATAAAAAGATGCTATAAATACACTTTTAATAAGGTGGCTGTGTTTGTAGTTGGGAAGGAAGAAAAGAGTTCTGTATTCCTGTGATTAGAGTCCTTTACAGAGCTTATGCTTCTGTACTTCAAATAGTGTTTCTTTCCCCACCTTAGGTGGGACAGGAGGGTTAAAATTAGATACTTTATTCCTCTTACATGGAAGACTAGACCTGATTTGCTTATTTTCTTAGGTCGGTTAGATGCTGATAAAATCCTGGAAGATTGAATTCCACTTAACTAACTTCCCTGAGTCAATGTTATTTAGAACAGAGTCCTCTACACACAAAATGGTCTATTTCCTCCAGGAGCATGTATCCTTTCTTAACATGGTTTTCTTTCTTAACATTGTTGAACTCCTCGAGGTAAATTTACTAGTTTTGTTAGGGATCCTTCATGGCTGGATCCCACTGGACTTTTAAGCACTTGATTTGGCCTACTCTGAGACTCCAGGATTTCATCAATTATAGTTCAGGTTTTCCTGCTCTAGTACTGATTCTTGCAGTGATTCCTATTCTTCTTTGCTCTGTTACATGGTCATCCTCTGTTTTCCTATGATCTTTCCATTGTGGGGGATAATGGTCTGCTGTGTAACCTCACTTCTCTTAGGATTTCAAGAACAGTTACTTTTTCAGTCTTTTTACTTTTTATTTGTCATTTAAACTGAGGCAACTTCCAAACTTACATGCAGATCAGAAACTGAGAGATATATCTACATTTTTATGAGTCTAGTTTATGTTTTTGAGCTGTTTAACTACTCTATGTGCTTCTACTTTCTGAAAGATATTATCTTAATTAGTGTATACATATATGAAGTCTTGAAATTTGAGAGTCTTTCAAATTTTTTTGTTAGACTTGATTTGACTATTCTACTTCTTTCATACTTCCATAAAGATTTTTCAAAACATCTTGTACATATCTACCAAAATACTAGTTAGGATTTTCTTTAAGATTGTATTAGACATAGAGATCAAAGTAAGGTAGTATTGTAATATTAATAATATAGAGCACTCATTTATGAATTCATGTATCTCCACTTTTGTAATGTAGTTTGATTACTTTCAAGTGTTTTATAATTTTCAACACACCAATTTTCTACCACATATTATATTATATATACTTAATCACTGCTATTGGGAATCATTAAAGTATATATTTTGTTTTTATTATCAAGCTCTTTTTGTTCACTGTCAACACCTAAAATACAATTGTTTTTTGTATAATGATCTTGTATCTTATAGTCTTGATATACTTGATGTCCATATGAACTTTTTTAAAGTTCTCAGATTTTCTAGCACAGAAAATCATGCATTCTGCAAAAAAGGATATTTTCTTTTTCTTTTCTTTTTTTTTTTTCAGAACTCCATGTCATTTTTGGCTTTTTGCATTGTGTGAAGCTGCCTAGTTTGATGTTAAGGAGTGAAGAGAAAGAATAATCTTTAAGCTGAATGGATAGTATTCAGTATGCTTTGGACATGAAGAAGTAGGGAGGAAGAAGAGGGTGCAGTACTCGTTATATGAATATCCCCCAATTACATAGGCTACATATACACACTACATATACACACATATACACATAGGCTACATACTGATGTCTTTTAAATTAAAACTTACTGTAAGCTGAGCTGCCTGCCTTGATGATACCCAAAGGAGTACTGGACATTGATGTCATAGATGTATCTAGGTCAATATAACCACAAGGTTGGAAAATTTCTGGGAACTGAATGAGACAATAAACAAAAACATCAACCGTGACAGGCTGTTTTGATGGGTTTTTGCTTATGACTACCTGTTTTTTTTAATTCATTATGAAAAATAAAGATAACCTGAGGTGAGATGGAAGAATATTTTTTCAGGGAGCCATGCCCACTGTGCTATCAGATTAGTGGCCGGTGATCAGCAAAATAAAAGCATTTATACATTACATTCCCCTCTCTACTTGATTTTTCTGGAATGATAGGCAACATCAAAAATCTGGTTCATTATAAATGTCCTTTCCTCAGTTAAGAAGTTCCCTTTGATTCTAGAGTTCTTAGTTATCTAGTAATTTTATTTTTTCACGTTGAACCCCAAACAAAAACAATTAGTTATCAAAACAACAAACAACATTTATTCAGAAACAAGAAGAAAAGGCACTCCAAAATGCACACATGGGGAGCACCACATTATATAATGCCTAGGGGTTTATACTCACAATTCCACTGAAAGGGGAAAGAGTGGAAGATGCAAAGCATGCTGGGGCCCTGTAGTTTCATGATCTATGTGTGTGAATGCTACCTAGTTCTCCTTTCTCCCTTTAATAGACTTCTGAATATTAATGTTCACACTTGAATAAATATTATGTCTCTATCGAGATTGAGATGATCATAAACCTGTATTTTTTTTTTTTTTTAGACTAGGTCTCACTATTTTCGCCCGGGTAACAGGGTAACTGCAGGCTCACGTTGTCCGTGGTATCATGGACTCAAGCGATTCCCAGTCTCAGACTCCCAGGTAGCTAGGATTATAAGCATGAGCCACCATACCCAGCTATTTTTTTTGAGGAGGGGGTCTCACTAGGTCTCGCTATATTGCCTCGGACGGGTCTGGAACCACGATCTCCAGTCCCAGCCGCAATTCCATAAACTGTCGCTTATAGTCATGTGCCACCGTGCCCAGCTTGTATTTTTTTTTAATTCAGTATGCTAATATAATGAATTGCATGATGTATTCGTTTGCTTGGGCTGCCACACACACAAAAAAATACTTCCATCTTAAACAGCAGCAATTTTTTTTTTCTGTCATAGTTTTGGAGGCTAAAAGTTCACAATGAAATTGCTAGGAAACTTAGTTCCTCCTGAATCCTCACTCCTTGGGTTAAAGATTGCCTTAATCTCCCTCTTTAAATTTACATAGTCTTTGCGTGTGCAACTTGTGTGTCTTCCTCTTTTTTAACACCAATCATATCGGATTAGATTCTCATTCTGATGAATTCACTCCATCTTTATTATTTCTCTAAGATCCTATCTTCAAATCACATTGGAGGTTCCTATCTCACTGTATCACTTTTAGAAACAACCCCATCATAGTAGAATTTTCAAATATTCCTTGCTTTCTTGAGCTAAGTCCTACTTTGTTATCTATTTTTTAACTCATTGCTGATATAATTTGGTTTTCTGTTGAATTTTTTTGTATATAACCATGTGTTTAATTTTCTAAATTTCTCATCCTTGTTTGGTTTCAGTAGTAGGGTGAATCTGACCTCATGAAATGAGTTGGTAAGTATTCCCTCATTTTCTTGATTCTGGAAGAAATTGCACAGAACTGGTATTCTTTCCAGTTTTAAATATTGAACAAAATTCATCGAAGAAGATTTCCAGTTCTAAAGTTTCTCTTTTTTGGCAGATGCTTATCCCAAACTTAGTTTCTTCTTCCTATATGACTAGTCAGATGACCTGTTTTTTTTTTTTTTTTCAATTATTTCTTGTAATTTGTGTCTTTCATGAAAATCATTGATTTTATGGGCCTAGACTTATCCATAGTATCCTTTTACTACACTTTGAGTACCAGTGGGACCAGTAATAAACTTTTCTCTTTCCTTCCTGACACGGGTAATTTATGTTGTCTCATTCTTTTCTAGGACAGCTTGCCTAGGTTCATTCACTTTATTGATTTCAAATGACCAGCACTGACTTTTACTGATTTCCTTATTTTTATTTTTCATCTAAAAATTAGATATAATTGACATACAACAGTGTATTAGTTTTAGATTTACAACATAATGAGATAATTGCATGTATTGCAAATAATAACCAGAGTATGTCTAGTTAATGTCTAATTTATCACCACACAATTGCAATATTTTTTATGATAAGAACTTTTAAGATTTACTCTTAACAATTTTAAAATATATAATACAATATTATTGACTATAGGCACCATACTACTTATTACACCCTCAAGAATTATTTATTTTATAAGTAGAAGTCAACTAGGCTTTTGAACACCTTTCCCAATTTCACCAAATCCTCACTCCTGCCACTAGAAACTACCAATCTCTTATCTACAGCTTCAGTATATACATATATAAGTATATATATAAGCATATATATATAAGTATATATATATGCACACATCTATATATTACCTTTTCAATATTTTGCATATTAGGTCATAGGGCATTTGTCTTTCTCTCTGACATTACACTTAGTGTAAAGTCTTCAAAGTTCATCTGCATTATCACAAAAGGCAGATGTTCCTTTTTTTGCTGTGACTAAATAATATTCAAGTTGTATGTGTGCATGCATGCATTAGTGTGTATGTGTGTGTGCTCATGCACTGTTTTTCTTTCATTCACCCGTTCATCAATGGAAATTTAAGTTGTTTCCATATCTGGACTATGCAAATAATGCAACAATGTGCATGGTGGTGCTTAATTTTTAAAGTTATTGTTTTAGTTTTTTTTTTAGACTAACCCAGAATTTGAATTGCATACTGTAGGTTTTTTTTTAAGAACCTCCACATTGTTTTCCACAGGAGTTAGACCAACTTATATTACCATCAACAGTGTACAAGATTCCCTTTTCTTATATTTATGACAGCATTTTTAATCCTTTGTATTTCTGAGGAAACCAATATGACAAGTGTGAAGTGATATCTCGTGATTTTTATTTAGAGTCCCCTGACAGTGAGTTTGAGCACATTTTTACCTACCTATTGGCCATCGACATGTTTTCTTTGGAAAACTGTCTATTCATATCTTCTGTCCATTTGATAAATAGATTATTTTTGTGTTGTTTTTATTATTGAGTTGTATTATTATATCATATATCTTGATATTCACTCCCTATATATAATTTACATGTATTTTCTTTTGTTTCTTCTTTGTTTTCACTTGGTTGTTTCATTTTTCATAGAATATTTTTAGTTTTATGTAATTCAATTGTTTGTTTTTACATCAAATCTAGAAAATCATCACCAAGATTTATGTCAAAAAGCTTCCCACCTATGTTTCTTTTAGGAGTTTTATGACTTCAGGTCTTATGTTTAAATCTTTGATTCATTATGAGTTATTTTTCTGTATGGTATGAGATAATGGTTCAGCTTCATTCTTTTTCATGTGACCACCCAGTTTTCTCAACAATATTTATTGAGGTTATCATTATATAGTCTTGGCTCCTTGTTATAATATAATTGATCATATAGTTGCAGGCTTATTTTGGGGCTTTCTATCCCATTTCAGTGTTCTGTGTATCTGTTTTGACAATATCATATGATATTGGTTACTATAAATTTGTAAGGTAAACAATATCAGTCAGGATGCTAAAGTTCAAAGGGAAATATTTCAAGAAAGAAGTCAAGTTTGAGGAAAGAATTGATTGTCAGTGGAGAAAGTTAAGCAGTATGTCAGAAAAACAACAAAGTCAAAATGGTGAGGAAAATCATGGAGTGAGGTAGTACAACATTATATATATATAATATAACATTATATAATGTTATATAACATTATATATATATATATATATATAGGAAAGGAAATCATATTTCATACCTACCCACTAAGACATATAACAGGATGTACCTCTTTTGTTTGTCTTTATTAAAATTGGTTTTAAAATTACATTGGGTTGAACTGCCATCTAGAAATTAGTGGCATCAACTGATAAGAATTGAGGAATGGAAGCTGATATATGCTGTCAAACGTTATTATTTTTAACATAAATTAGACATTGGCATTGCATAAAGGCTTATTGAAATACAGAGTTAAGTGCACAACATCCCCACAGTTTCTGATTGAGCCAGGTTTGGATTGAAGCTGATTATTGGCATTTTAAACAATTTTCTAGGTCATATGATTACTACTTGTTAAAAGTCCGTACTTTAATAAATACTACTCTTGACCTCACCTCCAATTCCAGTAAAACTATATCTATTCATAAGCCCTCATTTCCTAACTTTCTCTTCTAAATTTTTTTAAAAATAAGAAGAAAAGGCAATAAGGTTTAAGATACTAAAAAGCAGTTTTACTAGGTGACTATAGATAGCCACAGAATCACAGTGAAGTATTATCTACAGTTCAGAAAAAAAAAAGATATTTTTGGTTTCATTTCTCACTTTCTGAGCATTAATGTGAGAAGACATGTGAAATCTCAAAACAGTAGCATAACTATAGGAATGATAAATCTGTAACATTGTTCTGATCCTTTGTAAGATACTATCTTACCTAATTTTCCCAACATGATCATTTTTCTACAACTCAAATCACTGTTTTTTAAAATCTTATGTTTTTTCTACTGTACTTGCAATATTTTAACATCCCCTTGTATAATAATTTCTGGAGATTGAATGTAAATGTCTGCTTTAATCTTGCTACAATAGATGTGGAATATATTTCCACACTTTCAAATTCAAAAAATTTTATATGACTTTGTTAAAGTGTTTCCAAAAATCATTATTTGAAGAGATCAATGTAAATGCATTGAGATGTCATAGATTCAGAAAGTATCCTCTGGAAGGATGTCACCTTGCAGAGTTCAAGTTTTGTCCACCTATTGCCGTCCATGAAAACTGAGTTAGGAGACTTAAGTTTTTTTGGCTTGAATATTTTTTTCTACTAGGTAGAATAGTACTATCTCATTTAAAATATGATACTAGGTAGTACACTAGCATACTAGATAATACTACTATCTAGTATAATGCTTTGCTATCTAGATAGTATAATATTATACTATAGTATAATACAGTATAGATAATATACTATACTAGGTAGTATAGTATTACTACCTACTATACTAGGTAGTATAGTATTATCTTCAATAAAAATTGATAATTTAGAAATAAAGAGAAACAGGTAAACATGAACAGAATTGATAGTCAAAATTAATCAGCATTATTATTGATTGAATATTAATTTTATTTTACTATCAATCTTATCATTAGTTTTTACACTGTTCTGTTCTCTCTACTAATTTTTTCTATGGAAATCTTTTAAAGATGTAGTTGCTGTTTGTAGAGTTATAGTATACTGAGTACTTATTAAATCCCAGGCACTGTGCCAAAGTCATTACTTTCTGCAAGTGATTACTATTCATAGCAATCATAAGTTATAAATATTATTATACCAATTTACAAATGTAGATAATGAGGTTTAGTGAGTTCTTATACTATTATATACTGAGCAATAATTTTATATACATAAACTCACTGAGAAGTAAGACAAAATGCAGGTTAAAAGCCTGACAGTGAGTCTTTTAAAAGAAGGAGAATATGTACTTCCCCTACTTTTTGCTAAATATGACTATAAATAAGACTTCTAGAAGTGTAGAAAAGACTGACTAGATACTTCTGGACAAAAGAGACTAATGTTTCCTGGATTTACATTTTGCTTCATGATTCTAGAGTGAACGCTAGAGAAGGAGGAAGCCTGGAACACCAAATAATTGAGAAAATAGAGTTACTGAAACCTATCAAGACAGAAAATTTGTAAAAAAAAAAAATGAAGAAGAAGAAGGAGGAGGGGGGCGAGGAGGAGGAGGAGGAGGAGGAGGAGCAGGAGCAGGAGGAGGAGGAGGAAGAAAGAAGAAGGAGGAGGAGGAGGAGGAGGAGAAGAAGGATAAGAAGAAAGAAGAAGAAGAAGAAGCAGCAGCAGCAGTCACTTCTTCAAAGACTGAATGGGTTGCCTAGGTTTTCATTTTTGTTAAATGATAAGACCTACACCAAGGTGGTGTCAAAGAAGGCTGAATGGAGAACTAGGGTTTTCATCCCTACCCACAGTAAGCCTCCCCAAATTGTAAAGTAATCATAAAAGCCATTCAGCAAGCCAGGATTTTCAGCTCCATCTGATTACTTTGCCTGAAATGAAATGACTCTTCCCTCTTGCTCAAATCTGTCAAAAGAGGTCCTTTAGAGAATCAGGATTATCCCCACCACTGTAGTAAGAAAATTGCTCCCCTGACAGTGTCAGAGGCCAAAGTAGGAACATGGTCTCCTACTAGTAAGGAAGAAAGATGCTCTCCCTGCCACAGCTGTCACACGAGTCTTATTAAGGGAACTAATTCAAAAAGGATCCAAACTTTCATAACATAATGGCCACAAATTTTAAGGTATTAATAAATAATCCATCATTGTATCAAAGCAGGGAAATCTAAACTTGACTGAGGAAAGGCAATCACTGATGAAACCTTCCAAGATCACACCCATCTGGCTAACACAAGGAGCAAAAAAAAAAAAAAAAAAAAAGTTAGGTATATAAAATCTATAGGTCTATAGCAAAAAAAAACCCACAAATCTGTCAAGATGTGAGAGAAGGGAAGAAGGAGAGGATGAGTAGGTTAGATATTATTAAATAAATATATCAAGTAATAGCAGTTGAACATTTTCCTAAGTTGATAAATGTTGTAAACTATTGATATAAGAAGCCAATCAAATCTCAAAAAAATGCATGTTAAATCACACCATTTCTAAAGATTTCAAAGAAAAAAATTTGAACACATTTGAAAAACCTTACTTCCTTTACTTCCTTACACATGGCAGTTATTTCTATTTCACACGATTTAGAGGAAAGAATGAAACATTTTTTTCAAGTATTGAAAAAGAACTTGTAAGTTGGAATTCTGCATCTACTTAAATACTCTAAGGAAATAAAGGGAAATCTACACATTTCAGATAAATAAAAGTAGAGAAGTTTTTGAAGGTGGATAATCTAAATGAACAAAAAAAGAATCAAAATGATTTCTCTAAACAGAAAGCAATAATAGATGAAATCTTGGCACACTAGGGATGTAGTACAATGCAAAGGGCAAACAGAGGACAAATATAATAGATTATCTTTCTCTGCTTGATTTCACTGTATCATGTTGGGTGATTGAAACAAAAATTATTCAAAAAAAAAACTCCCTCATGATTACATAATCATGTAAAGGAAAAATTTAAAACAATTAAAAATAGTCAAGAGTGAAGGGAGGTGAGATCTTCCTCTTAAATTGAACCAACAAAAGCTTGATACCCATATGTAAATAAAATATGCTATACAAAGTAACTATTGAAACTATAGGAAAGTTAGACTAAAACTCCCTATAGGTAAATAGAAGTTAAATTCTAAAATAGGCTTATATAAGAAGCAAACACAGAGCAAAGAGAAAACAAATATAAATGTCTGAGGTAACTTCTAGCAATTTTACATTACATCTAAAATATCTAAATGCTCCAATTAAAAGAGAGATCGACATAGTGGGAAATAATTAGTGATCCAATAATATACTCTCTGCAAGAAACTTACCTCACACAGAAAATAATAAAGCTAAATATAAAAATCTTGCTAAATGAAAACAAAAAGCATGCTAGGCAAAAAATAACTCCAAGGTTAATGTAAAATTTATTTAGAGATTTCTAGAACAACATAGTGCTTATCGTAATCTTATAATATTGAGCTCCTAAAAAATTATGGAAACTGTTACATTAAGTGTTCTTAACACACACACAGACATGAAAATACTTTTGAAGATGATGGTTATATTTATTTCCTTGATTGTGATGATATTATCACAAGTATATCTATCTCTCATCAAACATGGATTAAATATGTACAGCTTTCATATATCAGTTATACATCATTAAAACTGTAAAATAATAGACAGGAATGCATCCAAAAAATTATAAGTGGGGCAAAATGAAATAAAGTAGTAGATATAATACAAATACAAGAATAATTGCAAGAAATGCAGTGGGATGACTGCTTTTTTTAAAAAGAAAAAGATTTTCAGAATTAAAATATATTACAATGATTCAAAGAAAAATGATGGGAAAAGTTATATCAAATCAATTCTAACAAAAATAATTTTATTTTGTTCTATTAACATTACTGAAAATAGATTTAAGGCCAAAAGAATTATTATAGATGATTAACTTATTTTCTATAATAAAATTGTATTCACCACTGCTAATATAATGCTATTTTAGTATGCAAATAATGACGTTCTCCTCGAAGTAGAGTAAGCGAAAATAAATTTTAAATATTAGGATCATAGAAGTGAGAAAATGACTGCATTTATTTAAATATATTATTAATATTCATGAGATAAATTGCAAATATACCAATTTGCAGTAATAAAAAAATCCATGTTTTATATGCTATTAAATTAAAAGAAATTATAACATATTTTATAATGGCAAAAAATTTGAATATAAAGAGAAAAATTTTAATTTTATATATGTAAGTCTTTTATAGAGAAAATGATATAAATTTTGGAAAACATAAACAAAAACCTAAGTGTTTCCTATATTTATAGATTGGACAATTACTATATTGATCAATAGTGCTAATTACTAATCAATACTGTTGATAGTTTCCAAATTGATTCACAGATGTTATTCAATCCCAATTAAAGTTAATGCTTATGTATAAAAAATGACAAAGGATTATAATTTATATTTGCAATGTCAAGGGCTAAAATTAAAAAAAAATGTATAGAACAAGATAAACTTTTATACCTATCAGAAATCAGAACTCATCAAAAATGAATTATGTCAGAGTATTATTGCTTCTAAAATAGTTTAAGATGGCAACTAGGATAGGTGAATATAATAGAGAACCTGAAAAAATGGATATGTGCTCCATTTTAGTAGTGATACTAAGAAAATTGAGACTCTATATTAAAAAAAGGAGTTTTACCTATTATACACAAACATCAGTTCCTTTAGACTAAGTAATATTAAGTATTGAAGGTAAAACTATAAAACTACTACATGATTCAAGGTAATATCGTAAATAAGATAGATAACACAGGGATAATTCATAAAGAATGTACCAATATACCCATATGTCAAACTATATTACCATATATATTATACATATCATACATTATATAATATAACTTTAGTTTATATAAGAGTTTGATATTGCAATTAAAACATACACACAGACCAATGGAACAGAATTTAAGCCCATAACTAATTTATAGCTTAGGAGTAAAGAGCATATAGTGGAAAAAGGAATGTTATTTCAATAATTATTCTGCAAAAACTGACAGTCATATTCCAAAAAATTAAACTAGACCATTCCCTTAAAGTAGCCACAGAACTAACTTAGCATGGATTTTAGACTTTGTGTAGGCACTTAAGCCATAAAATGCCAAAAAAAAAAAAAATAGATGATAGATAACTTTGAGAATGTTATTACAACAGCAGTGAAAAGCACACTAAAAATAAACAATTAGTACTAGATCAAAATGAAAAGCTTCTTCCCAACTAAAAATGAAAAGATAGTTTACTGATTCAGAAAAAACACTCAGAATTCACAAACCCAATAATATATTCATATCCAAAATATGTAAGGCACCAGAATACAAGAAAAAAAATAATCAAAAATGCAGAATCTGCCTAATCATATATGCAAGTAAAATATAAAGATGGCAAATAGAGGCATTAAAAATGTTCACTATAACTTGTAATTATAAGTGCAAATTGCAGGCTCAAATAAGATGTGATAATGACCTATATAAAGAAAACAAGAAATATCAAGTGCTGACCAGAATATGGAGGGAAGAACAAAATCCTCATACACTGTTAATGGAAATGTAAATTGGTACAACAATTAATATGGGGAACTTTACAAAGATATCTTAAAAAATTATATAAATTTAAAATATTAAATTTAGTTAATTGATAATGTTCATAAAAGCTACCTAATGACCTAGCATTTCTACTTCTAGTTATTCTGAAGAACATGAACCTATTAATTTGAAAAGATATGTGTACCCCTCTGTTCATTTGTATCACTCTTCACAAAGGGTATGAGAACCACTCTGTCTTCACATCCCTCTGTCCTTTAATGAATGAAAGGATAAATATATGGCATATATACACAGTGCAATACTTATTCAATTATAAAAAGAGAAGATATTTACCATTCATGACAATATGAATAGACCTTGATAGATTTTGCTAAGTAAAATAAGTCAGAAGGACAGATGTATAATTTTATTCATATGTGGGATATAAAGAAACAAAATGAACAATGAAAGCATCTCATAGAGAAATATAAAAAGAGTCTACACAAAGTTTACAATCATTGGGTAAGCAGTAACAGATCAAAAGAGCAAGAAAAAAATCCCTTAGGTTATGACAACAGTGGTGTGGGGAAGATAGTGAGGGTGGGGGACTGGGTAATGGACTCTGCTACAGGGTCCATCAAGCTTTGATGTATCAGATATATAAATTCCTCATTTAATGTTTGCTATTAACCATTTTTCTGTCAATGTATTGGACAGAAGAGATAGACTCATAAATTATTAATCCAGTTAATACAGAGATAGGGGAGATATAGAAGTTTCTTTTTTGTTTTGTTTTTCATATAATATTTAAAAATGGTTTTAAATTTATTTATTTTTAACTGGGGTGATGTTTGAGATACCCCATGAGTTATTACCACCTTTAGTGCACCCACCACCAAATCACCCATAGTCTACCGCCATAGACCATTGTGCGTCTTTCCCTCTTTGTTCTTAACCCTTTCCCTGGTCCTACTTTCCTTGATGTTTCAGTTTTATAGTTAGCTCATTTTTAGCCTGTCATTCCTTGACATTTAGTTTAAATATTTTATATTCCACATATTGGTGACACCATCCAGTATTTATCTTTTCCCTGGCTTATTTCACATAACATAATCCCTTCCAGCTCCATCCTTGCTGCTACTAATAACATGAATTTATCTTGATTTATCACTGAGTAATATTCCATGTTGTAAAAATACCACATTGTGTTACATTCATTTGTTCTAGGTCCCTTAGGTTATTTCCATAATTTAACAATAGTTAATAGTGCTGTAAGAAAGAGATGTTCAAGGTATGAGCATAATTTTGTTTTAAAGTTGTTTATGTACTTAAATGCAATAGGTGATGCAGAACTTTTTATGACAATTAAGTTTTGATGACCATGTTAGGATAACTTTATGTAATTATGAGAGTGGAAACTAGTTTGATTTCTTCTGATATTCTTTATTTTATAAATATTTCCTTGTTTTATGCATGCAATTTGCTCTCAGTTTCTAGATGAATTCAAGTAACATGAACTACAATATTTTGCAATAATTAAGAAAGATGGATTGATATGAAGATATATACAGATAAAAAAGAAATTTCTTTAAAAATCAAACAGATTTATTATGAGGAAAGAAGATAATAAGTTATCCTACTTAGAATTCAAACTTGCCATAGAATTAGAACTAAACTAGATCAATTAAATGTGGAACATATTTTACCAGTAATTGGATGAGAGTCATAGAATTAAGGCACAGACAATTGTGACTTTTCTTTTAAGTGTGTTAGTATATCTCAAATTGATTTCTCATGATTCCCTTTCTTAGAAGCAAGAGACAAGCTTTTAATGCTGACTTTTTTTGACAATCTATTCAAAGGATTTGTGTCTTCTGACACTTTCCTCCACGAAGAACCTAAAAAAAATTAATAAAATAAAATCCTCAAAGCCCCTTCAATTCTGATGAAAATCAAAGCAAAAAATGAAAAAAAAATATTACATTTAGCCTGTGTCATTCTTGGGATTGGATATTCCTAGCACTCTGGTCAAGTAAATTATAAACATATTCAGCAGCACATAATGCACTTATATTTATACATTCATAAATTCTATCTCAGTAACTACATGTCAGTTTTTAAAAAGGAAATCTACATAATGCTAAAGAGTATCTTATTCACATACGATGGATCTTACTGGCTTGGTTGTCATGGATACACACCTTTTGTTTGTTTGAGGCATCTATAAAATATGTGCATATGAATCCTTGCTTGCCATATCTGCAGTGATGTTACAGATATTTTACAGTAGTAAATTAAGCAACTATATAATTTATGATGAAGGAATAAACACATTTACCTGCATGCATTTTAATAAATCAGTCCTTACTGACATTTAAAACAAGAAACTAAGTACTATATTATTCAAAAAGGAATGTGGTTTATAAGATTTTTCCTGTGCCTTGTAAGGTTATATTACATTGAGCTTAGGAAATCATCAAACTGAGAAAAACTAAAATAGGATGCTATACCTATTTAAAAATAATATTCATTCTTGTCAAGAGTGATTTTATTATAAAAATTCGACAATACAAGAATTTTACCCTCAAGATATCCAGTGTCCTCACACTCAATCTCTTCCTGTTTCGCATGTGTCATAATAATATCATCTTTATGTGTTAGTAGGTGTCACAAAAAATATATATATATTACAATCTCCAAGTGCTAAAAGAGCAAAGCTTAAAGCTAGAGCTATATTTTTCCCATCTAAAAGTCACTGACACAAAAGAAAAAGATGAACAAAGAGTTATGAATGTATGCATTGGATAGGAGTTTCTGGAAGTTATATGTTACTTTGTTCAAAAGCACTAAGCACAAAAAAATCTTAATGTCACCCCTATTGAGAGGTCATTGCTGGTTTGGCAGTCACTCAGCCTTGATTTAAACATATATATGTACAGAAAAAGTTCAAGCTAAAGTAACTCAGCATTGATGTGCAGTATTTTTGAAACAGAGAAAGAGCATTTTGAGACTGTTGTCATAGTTTGCTATTATCTGTTGTTCAGTTTGCACAGATCTAATAACTTAAGTCAGTGAAATAAAATATAGCCCTACAGTGCTACATGATAATATGCACTGCTGTTTGCCTTCAATTAGCACTTCTACTATTTAGCATGGCAAATCATCACTCAGCATTCCTTCTGCAAGTAATAATGCAGTGGTGTGAAATCCCTTTAATTCATAGTCTAGTTACTGTTGTATTTTTAGATACATTCCTGTATTTCTTTATATTAAAAAGAAAATTATTTTAAAAGACATGTAGAAATAATAATAAGCACAATAATGATATTTGTTGTACCTAGAAGAAATCATACTGGCAGAAACAAGTCAGAAGGAAAAAAACAGATACCAAATGATTTCACTAAGATATGAACAACCAAATGAAAGTACACAACTGCAGGAGGGGACTAGCTTGAGTGGCCAGGGAGGGAAGGTGGTGGGGGACCCCCAGGGACCTCAATGAAGTGATTGATGTGAAATATATATATATATATGTATAAATTAAAGTTAAAAAAAGCCAAAGAAAAAAAGACTTTACTTCTATATCAATGGACATGGGAATTTTTATTATTCTAATAAAATAGCATTAACCTTGTAGATATCAAACTGAGATATTAAAATGAGAGTAAGTTGTTATTGCACTTTTGATAATATGAAAGTTTCATGTTCATTGAGGAGCCTCACTGATTATAATAAAAGCTACTAACTTCTTCATTAGTGAAAATTATTTGGAGGCAAGTTTTTACCCTCCATAAACAAGATCTTATCTAGTGAGTAGCTTTTCCATTTAGGGAATTAAGGAACCAACTTAGAGAGACAGTACTTATTAGTATTTGCCCCATGCTATATTTAAAGCATTAACTATTTAAATATATTTCTGGAAAAAGCTTCTACTTCATATTTTCTCAGAAGCTGTTGATTATGTAGAGTATGGGATATGCAGATTATTCCTTTAAACCTACTCATTCTATATGAAGGAGCAGTGTTTCAGAGCTTTTTGATGTTTATAGATTAGAAAGTATATTTTCAAACATTATCAGATATAGAAAGACTACATTCTTTAGGGGAAATAGGATAGGGAAATGGTGTTTCTAAAAGTTCTACTTTCAATTTCAATTTCAGTAGTAGTTAAAATTGGAGCCCATTGCACTATTCATTTTTTTTTTCTGTTTCTCACTGGAAAATGTGACAAATTTCCATGAACCTTTTATAACCTCACTTAATTAAAACTTAAACTTTAAGAGAAAAATGGATTTAGTTAAAATCTATGCTCATGCACTTCTAATTAATAGTGGTTCAAAAATCTACTTAAAATCTTAGCAAAACAAATATATAAACATATAATATAAAATCTTCTGAGGACTTGTACATATATCTGGACAAGTGGTTGTGGAAGAACATACACCAAAGAATAAGTTATGTCTTAACTAGAGGCATTCAGAAGATTCCATGTTGTTTAAAACAAATACTGAAAATAATGAAATATGCTCATCCTGAAAGAGATCACATCCAGAGGTCAAATCCGTCTTCCGTGCTTGTAATTTATCTCAGTGACAGCTGACTCATTGAAAGCATTTAAATACAAATAAGTAAGATCTCTATATGTATAATTTCAGAGGCCTGCAGGGAATTTCTATATAGGATAACCAATTGGGATATGAGAATTATAAAGAATAAAGAAGATAGATATTTGGATATTCATTAGGATATAGGATATATTTATTGATGATATTTTTAGAATATATATATATATATATATATATATAGTGGACTGAGTTTTACTGACCCAGGGAAAGGCAACTTGGCAGCATTGAGTTTGCACCCCAACAGCCCAGTGGGGCGTGGTCTGAGTTTTACTGGCCCAGTAAAAGACAACTTGGCGATGACAAGCTTGCACCCCAGCAGCCTGGTGGGCCTCAGGTGAGGCCTCCAGCCAGCACCAGACTCTTCCTGTTGCCAAGGTAATGCACCTGGGAGTTACGATGGGGTCACAAACTTGGAAACTGAATGGGCCTCTGCTATTCAGGCTAAAGCAGACTGAGTTTTACTGGCCAGATAAAGACAACTTGGTAGTGAAGAGCTCACACTGCAATAACTCAGAAGTGTTGGTGCCATGCAGACTAGAGAAAAAAGGACACTCACTACCTAAGAGTGTCAAGACACCCCAGTCAAAAAGGTTTATGTGACAAGCCCTAGACACTCGAAGGCACTAAAACTATTTAAGGACCATCAAGCTAAAAGAGGAGAAACAAAGTAAAAAGAAAACAGACAATACAATAGAAACCACATCTAATCACCATATCCATGCTCTGAAATGGAAGTTGTCCCCCAAAATAGCCAACGGAAACAAGATATAACCACCACACCAGCAAAAGCACAAAGGCAGAATTGAACACAAACTGGTAGGCTTTAACAGGCCATCTAATACTAGAACAGTAGTCACCCAATATGTAGAGCAAGTCTGAAAGGAAAATACAGGAAGAAGAAAGAATACAAATATTCAAGCAAACCCTAAGAAAAATAACTCACCACCAAAGGATAAACAGTCTGCAGAAACCAACATGGATGACATGGAAGAAATGTTTCATATGTCAGACAAAGAATTCAGAATCAACATTATAAAAACACTCAAAGAGGCCAAGGGAAGGGGGGGGGGAGGAAAGAAAGAGATTAGAAGCATTCACTGGACTAAAAAAAATATAAAAAGTGCAGCAAAATGAGCAATATAATTGACAAGCAGAAAAATGAAATTGAAGCCCTAATTTAGAAGCTACAGGAGATACAGTGTATAAGAGAAGCAATAGAAGAGCTCAAAAATGCAGGGAAAAGTCAGGAAAACAGATTAGAAGAAATACAAAAATGAATCAGCACACTAGAAGATACAGAGGTAGAGAGGATGAAAAAAGTGAAGGAGAGAAAAACAAAGTTAGAAGACAGAAGAAAAAATCAGAAATCTGTCAGCTACCCTAAAGAAAACAAATATAAGAGTAATTGGAATCCCAGAAGGGGAAGAGAAAGATACAGGATCTGAAAACTTTTCAATGAAATAATGGAGGAGAATATCCCAAACATGAAGAAAATGAAAATAGACATACAGGAAACAAAAAGGACACCAAACTACTTTCATGAAAGGAGAAACACAGAAAGACACAAAATAGTAAAACTTTCAAGAGCCAAAATAAAGAAAAAATTATGAGATTAACAAGAGAGAGGAAGCAGATAACCTGCAAAGGAAAAACCATTAGAGTGACCTCAGATTTCTCAGACGAGACACTCTAAGCAAGGAGAGAGAATGGGGCCACATCTTCAAAACACCCCAAGACAAAAAGTGCCAACCAAGAATTCTCTACCCTGAAAAACTCTCCTTCCTTTATGAAGAAAAAACTAGAGCCCTCTCAGACAAACAAAATCTCCAGAAATTTGCTGCCACCAAATTCCCACTCCAAGAACTCCTGCAAGAAGCCTTAAGACCAAAACCCGCAGAAGAATAAAAATAATGAATAATAAAAAGAAAAGAATGAAGAAATTAAAACGGATCCCCAAATGACCACCAGGAACCCATTGTTAGAACCTTAAACATAAATAATTGCTCTAAATGGCAATGGGCTAAACTCATCACTCAAAAGACACAGAGTTGCAGACTGGATTAAAAGACAGGATCCTACATTCTGCTGCCTCCAAGAAACATATCTGATTCTAAAAGACAAGCATAGATTGAAGGTAAAAGGATGGAAAACAATTCTACAAGCAAATGCCCCCCTCCCCCCCAAAAAAGGCAGAGGTAGCCATTATTATAGCAGACAAAGCATATTTCAAAATAAAAAAAAGTAACAAAGGATAAAGAAAGTCACTACCTAATGGTTCAAGGGTCAACCTACCAAAAAGACATAACAATTATCAACATGTACTCACCAAATGAGGGTGCACCAAGATTCATTAGACAGGTATTACATATGTAGTAGGGTACTGTAACACCCCACTCTCAACAAAGGACAGATCAAAAACAAACAAACAAAAAAACAAAAAACAAACAAAAGCTACACAAGGACACAAAAATCTTAAAAGAAGACCTAGACAAAATGGACCTAATAGATATCTACAGGACACTACACCCACAAAGAAAAAAAAAATACATCTTCTCAAATGCATATGAATCATTCTCTAAAATTCACCACATATTAGGCCGCAATGCAAGCATGAATAAATACACACAGATTAAAATAATACTTTTTTTTAGACCATAAAGGTATAAAACTAGAAATCAACAATGAAAAGAGAGCAAGAAGAACTTCAAATACTTGGAAACTGAACAACATGAAGAATGGGTAATTGAAGAAATTAAAGAAGATTAAAACTTATTTCAAAACAAACAACAAAAAAGACACAACATTCCAAAATGTCTGGGATGCAGCAAAAACATATATGAGGCCATATCAAAAACCAAGAAACTAATATAAAAAACAATCTAGTCTACCAACTTGAAAAATTAGAAAAAGAGTAACAAAAAGCCCAAAAACCCAGCAAAAAAAAAAATAAAAAAAATAAAAAAATAAAAGAAGAAATAAATAATTTAGAAGTCAAAAAGACTATCTGGCTTTCAACAAAACCAAAAGCTGTTTTTTAAAAAAAAATAAATAAAATTGATATACCCCTTACAAAGCTCACAAAGGAAAGAAGAGAGAAAATTCAAATAAGCAGGATCACAAATGAGAGAGGAGAAATTACAACAGATACAAAAGAAATCCAAAGGATAATGAAATTACTATGAATAACTATATGGAAATAAATACAACAATTTGGATGAGATGGGCAGATTCTTAGAAAGATATAACTCTCCAAAATTGAACAAGGCAGATGTAGAGAACTTAAATAAACCAATCACAAGCAGCGAAATTGAAGAAGTCATCAAACTCCCTAAAAACAAAGGCCCAGGACTGGGTGACTTTACAAATGAATTCTACCAGACATTCGAAGATGAAATGATGCCTGCACTACTAAAGCTTTTCCAAAAAATTGAGAAAGAAAGAAAATTGCCAAACACATTCTATGAAGCAAAAATCACACTCATACCAAAACCAAGTAAGGACAGCTCCAACAAAGAAACATATAAAGCAATTTCTGTAATGAACACAGGTGCAAAAATTTTAAACAAAATCCTGGCAAATTGAATCTGATGATGAATGAAAAGCATTTTTCACCATGACCAAGTGTGATTTATGCCAGGGCACAGGATGGTTCAATATCTGGAATTCAATTAACATAATACACCAAATCAAAAAAAAAAAAAAGAGAAAAACAAAAACAGCATGTTCATATCAATAGATGCAGAAAAAGCATTCAACAAAGTCCAGCATCCATTCATGATAAAAGCCCTTGAAAAATTGAGGATTAAAGGAACTTACCTCAACATAATAAAAGCCATCTACAGCAAACCTATGGCAAACTTCATCCTAAATGGGGAAAAGCTAAAATCATTCCAATTAAGATCTGGAACAAGGCAAGGATGCCCACTCTCCCCACTACTCTTTAACATTGTACTGGAAGTTCTAGCTAGGGCAATAAGGCAAGAGAAAGACATAAAAGCAATACAAATAGGTAAAAGATGAGCTAAAGCTATCATTATATGCTGATGATATGATTCTCTATATAGATAACCCCCAAAAAACACATAAAAATTACTTGAAATAATAAACCAATTCAGTAAGGTAGCTGGACACAAAATCAATACACAGAAGTCAGTAGCCTTCCTATTCACAAAAAATCAAATAGAAGAAGAAATCAGAGAAAACATCTCATTTACCATTGCACCAAAAATAAATAAGTAAATAAATACCTGAGAATAAACCTAACAAATCATGTGAAAGATCTATACAATGAAAATTTTAGAACACTGCTAAAAGAGATAGAAGACATAATGAAATGGAATTTCCTGTTCATGGATTGGAAGAATTAATATCATCAAAATAGCCATCTTACAAAAGCAATCTACAGATTAAATGCAATCCTGATAAAAATCCTAATGACATTTTTAAAGAGATAGAACAAAAGTTACTGAAATTCATATGGAATAACAACAGACCTTGCATATCAAAAAGCCTCCTGACCAGAGAAAAAGAGAATGGAGCATTGCAATTCCAAACTTCAAACTACATTACAAAGCCATAATAATTAAAAAAGCATGGTACTGGTACAGAAAACAGAGAATCAGACTAATGGAACAGAAATGAGTGCCCGGAAATAAAACTACATATATATAGTCAACTACTCTTTCACAAAGAAGGGAAAAACTTACATTGGAACAAAGATAGCCTCTTCAATAAGTGATGCTAGGAAAATTGGACTAAAACAAGCAAAAAAATGAACCAAGATAACTCACTCACACCATGTGCAAGTATCAATTCAAAATGAATAAAAGACTTAGATGTCAGACTTGAAACCATAACATACATATAAAAAATTAGATAAAACCCTCCATCAATTATAATTCAGAAATTCCTTTCTGGACACATCTACAGATGGCAAAAAAATGAAGGAAAACATACACAGACAGACTACATCAAACTAAAAATCTTCTGTACAGCAAAAGAGACAACAGGAAAAACAAAAAGAAGCCCAACTGAATGGGAAAAAAAATTTGCGCTCCACAAGAGTGATAACAGTTTAATACAGAGATCCAAAAGTAACTTGCACAGCTAAACAAAAGCAAAACAAGAAGCCCAATCAAAAAATGGGGAGAACTAAAAAGACACTTCTCCAATGAGGAAATACAAATGGCCAACAGGCACATGAAAAATTGCTCAATGTCACTAGCAATCAGGGAAATGTAAATCAAAACCACAATGAGATACTACCTTACACCAGTAAGAATGGCCCACATCCAAAGAAGGGGCAACAACAAGTGCTGAAAAGGATGTGGAGAGAAAGGAACACTCTTATACTGCTGGTTGGAATGTAACTGGTTCAACCATTACAGAAAGCTGTGTGAAGACCCTCAAATTAATGAAAATAGAACTACCATTTGACCCAGCAATTGCTCTCTTGGGAATCTACCCAAAAGAGACCTCATATGTGTACAAAGGGACATGTGTGCTTGGATGTTTAACTGCAGCATTATTTATAATTTCAAAGACATGAAAACAACCCAAATGTCCCAAAACAGATGTATGGATGAAAAAAGATGTGGGTTGTTTATATAAAATGAAATATTACTCATCAATTAAAAATGACAAATTTGATGATTTTCTGATAACATGGATGTACTTAGAGAAATCATATTAGCAGAAACAGGTCAAAATGAAAAAGACAGAAAAAAATGGTTTCACTAATATATGGGATATAGGAACATATAAACAAACAAACAAACAACAACAACAACAACAACAAAAGCCATGAGGAAAAGTCAAAACAAGCTAACCACCAAACTGAAACACACAACTTGGGGCAGGAGGGGAAGGGGGGGAATGGTGGGGAGAGTGGAGGGGGGGCTGAATCCCTGGGATTACAAAGATGTTAAATTTAAATTTTTATATAAATAATTTTTTTAAATGCGCTTTGGGGCATTTAGGTTGTTTTCATATCCTTGCATTATAAATAGTGCTGCAGTAAACATCCAACCACAGGTGTCCCTTTGTACCCACATTGAGGTCTCATTTGGGTAGATTCCCAAGAGAGCAATTTTTTTTAATTTGCTTTTTTAAAACAATTTATCTATATATACATTTTTAAAAAGTTATATATAAATTTAAAATTATATATATTTATTTATCTACTTTTAAAATATATTATATTTAGTGTTCTAAATTATCAACACAAGGAGTCCTTTTATAGATTTCCAATAGGTACAGACTCCAATGTCCACTTCTTTGTTAGTGTTACTTTTCTCCTCAATTATATATTTTTCCTTGTGGCTTTTATGATTTTAGATTAAGAACTACTCATTTTCCCCAAACATGAATTAATAATTCTTTCAAATCTGGATGTCAAGTTGAATCCTTTCAGGTAGCATTTGTGAATTTTCTTTCTGTTTAAATTACTCTTCTGACAGGCAATCTAAAGAAAAATATCAAATACGTTCTCCAACTTGGTGTTTGTTTTTTGGACCAAGAGGAAACCAGGAATTTATTCTCCAACTATTGAGTAAGGGTTTGTGTTTTCAAATGTCAAAAAAATATATCTCCCCTTCATTCTGTATCAGAGTTAAAATAAGCAAGTTTCCTACCATTTTCTAAATGGTAAGAATTATTTCTCATTACTTTATGGTAATGAAGCACCACTCTAAGGTGTCTGTTTTATGTGGGATTTAGTTTCAGATTGCTCACATTAGGCAAGCCTTTGAGTTAATCCTTAGTTTTTCTCATTCTGTAAAACTGTCAAGTTGGAGTCATCAAATATGTGTTTATCAAAAATTTCAAGTTGAAGACAAGCTTCAAAATGTGTGTGCTTCTTTTAGTCATTGCTTTCATATGATATTAAGGATATAGATATCACCTTATCTTGTGGCAGGTCACTGATTCTTTTCCAAAAACAATTTTGAAACATTGTATACTGTTTTCTTTTAAAATGATTTTTTTTTTAAGTTCTTGATTGGTAGCTTCCAGTCTCCTCCTTTGCAATGTGAAAAATGAAACACCATTAAAAGTTTTATTTTGCCTTCACAAGGATTTTACATTAAGTTTTATGAGAATTGATTCTGAACTATTGCTGCATCCATCCACAGTTTAAATGATCTTCAAAGAGTGGAGCAAGATGGCAGCAAAGTGTGGACATTGAACTCACCTTCTAAATATATTCACAAATAAATTGCAGAACAAAACCATTAACTCCTAAAGGAAATGCAGATAATAACTGCACAAGCTAAGAGTAACAGCTTGGTGAGAAGGATCCTAGTAAGTGGTGGAGTGAGCCAAGCAGATAGCCTACTCTGATGGACAAGTTAAGTCCCAAATGCAGCAGAGTGTAACTGGTATGGCCCTTGCAAGATAACCCTTGGAAGATCTCAGCATGCCCTGAGTCTTAGAACAGAACCTTGAAGCAACCAAACTATCAGTAGATCTCTGCAGAATTCAATAAACTCCAGGAGATTCCTAGAAGCAGACTTCACCATGGCGAAGGTGTACCCAGCAGAACTCAGCAAGCCCCGAAACAAAAGTAGGAGTTGGACCCACAGCAGTAGGTCTCCACAGTCCCCAGTGACTTCCAGGAATGGCGCTGGGTACAATCTGGATTTAGTAACACCTGGCAAGCAGAGAGGCAGATATAAGAAACCTCAGTATAGGCAACTACAGGATCCCCATGAACTGCAGCTCTTGGAGCAAAGCACTAGTGGGATACTATTCAGAAAGATACTACCTGAAAGAAGAGTGAGGTTTATCATCCCTTCAAGAGCACAGGCTTCAACAAGATTGACACTGGTGAGATTCCGGCTGCATTGAACAAGTGCATGGAGAAAGGAACTCTTGAATTTTGGTCTAGAGTATAGGACAGTGGTGGGAAGTTGGGAAGGTTACTAACCAGAGGTCCAAGGGAGAATGGAAATTCCCCTTGAAAGAAAGGAAAACCTAATCTAGGAATTGGAGTTCCCCAATGCAGATAGATACTCAGTAAATGTAATCACAGATGAAGCATTCTGATTAGCTTTCTATTCCCTGGCATTAATTATCTTTGAGGTATATTAAGAGCATGGGATCTTTATTGGAATTGCATTGAATCTATAGATGGCCTTTGGTAGTATAGCCATTTTGATGATGTTGATTTTTCCGATCCACGTACAGGGAATGTCTTTCCATTTTTTTACATCATCTTCTATTTCTTTTAAGAATGTTTTATAGTTTTCTTTGTATAGGTCTTTTACGTATTTTGTTAGGTTAATTCCCAAGTAT